>JAGPOY010003112.1:0-13640 GCA_018983105.1 Silene uniflora
AAATTCCTAGAAACATGCCAGGCTCAGGATACGCCACTATATAGTTTGTTCACTCTTAGCTCTTAAGCATGAGGCTGCTTTCTTGTGGCTAGAACTAGTGATAAAATATGACACATACCTTCGGAAACACTAAAATGTCTTTCAAAGGAATTGACAACGTCATCTTTAGAGCCATATCAAGCGCATCAGCAAGTGCTCTGTCTCCATACAGCTCAAATACACCAAAATTGACATAGTTTCCAGCCAAAGCTACAAACAAGAGCATAGATATATATATTTCAGGTCCATGATACGTGCGATTAGTAAGACAGTTGCATGCAATAAGATATGTAAAAATAATAACTCTACAACATGAACGTCTCATTGCAACAAGCTCTTTGCATCTATTATTCGAATATTTATTGATCAATAAGGAAAAACAAATCAAGAAATTGAGAAAATAGAGCAAATAACTAGAATGAGGCCCTCAGGGAAAAATCACAACAAATACCCAAGTGGGAGGTTGGAGTAAAAAAAAGTACTACCTCCATCCCAAATTTACTGGCTCGATTTGAGTCTACCAGTCGCCCAATGTCAATTTGACCATTAATTACTTCAAATATATGTAGAGATATTATACTATAAAATTTATCAAAAAAAATAATTTCATATAATCATTTTTCAAAAGTTGTAAATATTGTAAATTGTGAGAACATAGTGGCATGGTCTTAAATGTGAGACCAACCCAATATAACTACAGTTTAAATTAGGAATATATAAGAATTAGGTTGCGAGACAGTCTCATACAAGACCCATAGACCATAAAAAAGAAAAAGTAGAAACACATAAACTTAGTACGAGACGGTCTTATGTATGAAACAACCCAATTAACCACATAATTAGACACTTGAAATCAACCCAAATACTTAATTATATGGTTAATGTGTTGGTCTCAGATGTACAACCATCTCATATATGTTATTGTGATAGTTAAAGAAGGAAAGTACAACCACCTCTAGTCAAAATAGTAACGCAAATCCATATTCCCTTGTACTTGAAGGAATAGATGTCAGGCGCATTTAGGAGAGATAATATTCGCGAGCCGTAAGCCACTATCAATTTGCTTACTTCCCGAAATAGCAGAATTCCATTGGCAGAGGAGGAATTAAATGCCACACGTTGGGCTCGATTGAGCACAAACTCAGCCATGAATTTTAACAAAGGGATCGTGACCTGCGTAAGTATAACAAATTGTCAAATGAATGTGATATTTACCACTGATAACAATGAAAAACTCTAATGAAACAAGTCAGCAATAAAACGACCTTTGAAATAAAATTATATCTAAGGCAGGGTAAGGGGGGACCTAATGTACACAGCCTTTCCTTGTGTTATCAGGAGAGAGACTGTTTCCGAATGACCCTACTGAAAGATGTGTCAACATTTGCTGTAAAATAGGAAGAGATTGAAAAGAACTATGGCAAGTGACTTGCAAAGTTATAAGGCTAGATGGGACTCATACAAGTACTTGGTATGCAGTAGAAAAAGATAAGCACTTCAGCAAGCATTCAACCAATTCAAGGGCGAAAGAAAGCTCCTATCCAAAAACAGTTGTCAAAGACTGAATTGGTTGTGCAAGGTAGCGTACTCATATATTGATGTGTAGAATAGAAAAATATGACAATCACAATCACAGAAGCGAATAGCGCAATATTGATTTCAACTATTGATATTTCAAAAATTAATCCTACCAATGAATAATTTCAAATGCTACTCTACTGCGTATGTCACTGGACAGGACTTAAAATAGTTCTGTTTTCACAATTTGTGTCCACCTCCCCCAAAACAAACAGAAAAAGAACACCCATCCTCCCTCTCCTCCCCTTATCCCCTCTATCCATTCTTCTTCCACACTATCATTGTTCATCCTTCTCCCTTCTCCAAACCTTCCCTCATACTTGCAGTTTTTACACCCCAAGCTCCAACAAAGAAAAAATTGGAGTAACCCAGGGTTATCCATACTCTTCCATAACTTAATATTCCATTCACTAATCCGTCATAAAAGTTCCTCCTATGAAAGAACATAAACAAAGATAATGTCGAAAAAGAAACTAAATATACATTATATGAACTTCACCTAACAGGATATGACAGCCACAGATTAGAAGTTATCATACCTCAGGGGTGTCAGCCCAATTTGAAATGCCTTTCAGAAGAAGCTGCATGCGTTCAGGATACAGCCAATCAAACAAAAATTTGTATGTTCTGCAGCTGAAAATTATCAAAAGATAGACAAGGTCAACCTAGTATGTGGGACACAAGGGAAAATAATCAAAGAGACACTGAAATATTTACCTATTGGTGGCCTTTGCAATACCCCTCAGGCCCCTCGCTAAACCAATTAATGAATATTTAACATTGTCACTGCGAAACATGGTATCTGGAAGCGACTCCAAAGATATGAAAACCTAAGG
Source organism: Silene uniflora (assembly GCA_018983105.1). Taxonomy (NCBI): domain Eukaryota; kingdom Viridiplantae; phylum Streptophyta; class Magnoliopsida; order Caryophyllales; family Caryophyllaceae; genus Silene; species Silene uniflora. Next base: position 2,454 of record JAGPOY010003112.1, read on the forward strand.
ACACGGCAATATCAAATAATCAGATAGGAAACACTAGAATCATGCAACAAGTACAGTCAAATTGTCACTTTCTGCACCAGAAAATTCATATGCAAACACCATGTATTGTGCTTGTATTATAACCTATACCATTTTCTTCCAGTGATGGCTGAATATCTCAAAGATTTCAGTGGTGTATGCTGTATACATAATACTCAATTCCTTACATAGTGTGACGACCTTACAGGTTAATTTGTGTAAACGAATTGAAAAGACGATGAGAAGTGAATGAATAGACAGACCATTCTTTGATGCTTTGAAGAAAAAAAAAAAGGTTGTAGAAGCGAATGGGAGTTACGTGTTAAGGTGTTTAAGAGAGAGGCATTAGCTACTTAACCGCTTTGTTCAAAAAGGTTAGGCAGGTGCTAAGATGCCAATGAAGTAGACGAAGATTCGAAGAGCACTCTTATGCATTTTTTCCCCATTTGGCTCTTATTTTCCCTGTTTCCACTTTTTTTTTCCATGTCTTTTCTTACTTCTTTCTAAATCATTACACCCTTGTGGTGGGACCCTTCCCCGGACCCTCGCCTAGCGGGGACGCCATCGTGCACCGGGCTGCCCTTTTTATAATAGTTCTAGTTAGCTATCCAAAATTAATTTATAACCAAGGCTTTCTTGTTTTTTGACTTTTTATTGCTCTAGTTTTGCACCACTAAAATGAAGAATGGCCATACCTTTAGAAGAGGCTCCATTAATGATTTGAATTTCACACGGCTGTCCTCCATGAAAATTAAGCAACCAATAGTATAGTAGAAAGTCGTTCTGCTGCAAGAGCAACGTGCTTCTAGAAATGGGAAATGGCCCTTCTGACATCAGAAGTCCAAAACTTGTCACTCATTTATGCTAACTCAGAGGCATCAGATACATTATTATGGACTAGACAGAATACCGTATGGTTTGAAACTATGAACTCACAATCAATAGCAATGCACATTTAGCATTGAGTTTGAGGGTAAAAAGATCAAACGGAATAATAGTTCAGTCAGATGATTTTTCACAATGCACAAAGGTAGATAAGCAAAGAAATCAACCTGCCCATATTGCAAAGATGATGATGATATAAACTGTGCCAAAAGTTGTATCCAGTCACTATTACCTTCCACACTCTCAAGCTCTTGCCACTGCAATGCAAAAATTGAATGATCCAGACATCAGTTCATCAAAATCAGACACTAGTCATCACTCAGCAAGGAACTAACCGCACATAAGCCATAAACAACATTAACAAATCCTTCGCCTGATCTGGAGATGGCTAACATTAGGCATCTAAGGAATGATAGCTACAATGAGGTAGGAAAAAACGGAGGGGGAAAGTCAAGAAAGAAGAGATGGCAAAAACATAGAAGAGGGTTGAGCTGATGCATTTGGTGGGGTTGACCACTGATTAGAGGTTGCATTTCAAGTCATGCTAAATGTTGGGGCTGAAATTGCTTTTGCATGATTAGATCACAATGATTCTTTTCTTACCTGATAATTCACTCCAACACTGCCAAGAAGGCGGCAAAACTCGTGATAGTTGTCGTACTCACCAAGACCTATTTCAAGTACAGTAGCCAACTCGTTAGTCTCAAATTGAAAAGTTGCAACAACAGCTCCAAGTTCCCAAAAGATTTCTGGGTCAGCTAACATAAACAATTACTTGTCGTAGGAATCCTACAGGCCAAAAAATTGATACTAGAAAACTATGGAAGAAAAAGACAAAAATACAAATAGACAGATTAAAAATAATTTCATCACAAGGGGGGTTTCATAAGACATAAGGGAATTAAAAATAAAAAGTACACACATGGTGCTGGTGAGTAGTGAAAAATTCAATTGATTAGAGTGATTGAACCATGACGCAAGCATGGCAAACAAGACTTAGAGTATGATTTTTCGTTAAATTAAGAATGAGTAACCATTAGCTTCCATCTTCAAGCTCGCAAGGGGATTAGTAACCATGGTAAATACATGCCTTGTCCACTTTGTAGTATATTTTTGATTCCAGTCATTAAATGGGACAAATACTCGGAGCGTGCAGCATCAGTGTGGAAAATTGATCGCCTCACGGATGCCAAACGTACCAAGCATTCAAGAGCCTGACAGCAAACATAAACAGAGATGCTGAATGAAAATTTGATTGCTTTCTCTTCAAGGAGAACATCCAATCAGCCAAAGGAAAATTTGTAGCTGAGACAATGGGCCATCTATTCATAGCACACCTAGAAAAAAAAAAAAGTATTTACCGCCTTTGAGATTGGTGGCTTCGTAATAGCATAGTACTCAAAAAAAATCTGTAACGTCGAAGAGCGTTCCAGAGCAAATCTCATAGATGAAGATACCTGCTACAATACAAATCATATCGCAAAACATGAAGGGTAGAATATCATGGCCATCAACTTTGCCAAATGTCCAACAATATGTGACATCATAATTCATATCTGCTAACAGAAGATAATCTCACCTGCACAGAACCAAATTCATCTGAGCTCTCATCAATTGCTGTACCATCAAAATCAAAGGATAAACATCTCAAAGCAAGTGAAAGTGCCAACTCTTGTAACCCTGCCGCTGCATGTTTCATAAATAGAAAATCAGGCATCTCTTAAAAAGGTACTCATAATATTTAGTGAGAAGAATCCATTTGTAAGATCTTCTGGAAGTTCCAAATCTTCACATTTTAATAAAACTAATACTCAGTAGATGTTTGCCTCCATGTCACAATAATTAACCATAGCTCGTCGGAGACAGAAACTCTGGAACTCCAAACACAGTATTACCAATGGAAAATAAATTATTGACTTGTACTTCCATTCCTTTAAAAGTCAAGTCGTTAGGCATACTAAATTAGCCTTTTCGAGCTCTAACCCTTTGGCGTTGGGGAATAAAGGGAATACAAGGCCCAAAACCCTACAAATTTGGAATTGTGTCATAAATTGGAGTGTACCGTCATTTTTATAGTACTGCAAATATCCCAGAGATGTTTCGAAGATTCGGACCAGCGAGTCTCGCCTAAATGAACAAAGCACACTTAGCTGAAATGTTGGAGGTTGCCATCCTTGATGAACCTAGACGTTACAGGTAGAACAACATTAGAAAGCAATAAAAGTAATCAAAATGGAACATACATCCATATTTACAATTATTTGTAACGATTTACCAATCCCTTTCCCCCTTCTGCTATCGCAATCGTTGTGTATGGAGAATACCTTGGAAAAATTTACATGCGAATAAGACACAAACCTGATTCATTTCAGAGACAAGCTGATTTAATATCGTTAACCCAACTGCTCGGTGTTGTGGAGTTGGCTACATGTTCACAGACAGGGTAAAAATTAGCTGATATACGGAATTGGACAACAAGCTTGTCTCTGTGATTTCTTCCGACAAAAGCTCTCTGAAACACTTTAAAATAAGCAAATAACTATAACCAAGCAATAGATAGAGTCATAGAGATACAGTTTGGCTCAATCAAACAAAAAAATTAAAACCGACATTTGATGATCATCAGGGAAAAACCGCTGATTATAACCACAAGGATTAGCAACAGTAATCTGCCAAGCCAGGCATCTCAACAAACACATACCGAATAATAAAAGCGCCCCTGCTTGACATCCTCCCACGCATTGAGGCTAACCATTAGGATTTTACAAACGCATATTGTACGTTGAGTAAGAATTTTGCTCTTTGGTTTGGGGAGACGTGATCCACAAAATAAAAATAATAAAGCAAAGCTACTAAGCTCAAGAGAAATTAGTTAAACTCTACACATTTTGATGTATTAACCATTTTATGCACTCTATGCAAAAGTTACAAGGAAGCACTCACCTGACCTAACAAGAACAAGCTCTTGGAGTCTTCAACTAAATCTCTGAACTTAACATCTTCAATCCAACATGTTTTTGTAAGTCGGCACAAGAGCTTAATCACATGTTGTATCACACTTTCTTGCAAGCCAGGCCCGGCCAAATAGTTTAGGAGGTGGCCTCCTAATATAAAATTTTAAAATAGATCCTAGTCAATGTCGAAGAAAAGTGCAACTACGCCTTATTTGCTATAATATAAGTTGATTATACAAGAAACTACTACTATCATCCAATGACATTTTACAATCAATCGTTCCCTAAGTTCTAAACATCCTAAGTAGCCCACCTCAAGTCCTCAACAACAACAACAACAACAACAACAACATCAGAGCCTCAAGCCCTCATTACCTTAAAATAAATGATATGCACAAATTAACAAAAGAAAATTTGCAATAAACAGAAATCACTCGATAAACTACTACAAAACCCTAAGTCGTGCTAAGAGCGCCTGAAGGCATCGTCATCAAAGGCAAACTTTGTTAACAAGCTATATGCCTATACATAACATTCATTCATGAATAAAGAGAAAAATGATTACTTATGTCAAGTGCAACCTCCAACGCCAATCTATTCTCGGTAGCTTTCTTCAACAAGCTCGAAGTCGCAAAGATCAACGCATGTGAATCGACTTCAGTATCCAAAATGTAACGGCATATCTGAATATTCTCACATAAAGCCTCCAAATCCATATTCCGCACTGAAATCAACATCAAGGCTATAACAAATTGCAGAAAAAATTAATCGCATTACCTGAGATCAAATTCGGTAGTATATGGCAGCTACGTATCATATAACCAAATAGCAAAAGGTAAACAAATGACAAATTAAAATTTGGGGGAAAATATTACAAAGAATGGAGAGAGACGGCAGGTAGAGGGCTAGGGACCGACGTCGGCGGCGATGAGAAAGACGGCAGACGGCGGCGAGGAGGACGCGGTGAGGTAATTGGGGAGAGTAACTAAGGGTTTTGTTAATTTGTTTCGGTTGTGTGTAGTTTAGTTGTTGCCTTGCTTTTCCTCTATATGTCGCGCGTTTCCTTAGAAACTTTTCAGTTTAAATTTTTTTCGGTACTAATTTTCGGAGTACACGTTCTACTCGTTGCAGTCTTAAATAGCATCAAAACAGATATAGAGATATGACACGCCAACCCATGAAATTTAGGACACGGACACGTTATTTAAATTTAATAAAATATATTCCCTCTGTCCCGGTCATTTGTTGCCCTTTTCCATTTTGGGGTGTCTCAGTCATTTGTTGTCCTTTCTATTTTAAAAATGAACTTAATGAGCAATTTGATTATTATATTCAATATGTTCTCACTTGTCATTTAGTAATTAACCCCCTCATCTTTCCTTGATCTTTGTGCCAAACCAAATGACAACAATTGACCAGGACGGATAGAGTATATTTTATAGTTATAAACGTTCGATTTTATTTTTTATAAAAGTACTGGTATGGGTGTCTGGTTTCGCCCGGGCTACCTCTGTTTAGCATTAAAAATTTATTTTCAATTAACTAAAACTACTTTAAACTTGCGTAATCATAAATTTATCATTAATATATGTTTCTATAATACGGACTATATCTTAAAATTACAATAAAATAAATTATTAGACAAATTCACTACTCCCGCTATTAATATTTTTTACTTAAATCGATTGCTTAGCTAATTTTTCATGTATACTTCCTTTTGTTCTTCGAATTGTTACTTCTATTACATTCGTTATTACTACTTCTACTTTCACTACTTCCGCCGTAATTATTGTTACTTTCACTACTTGTACATTAATATTGATAATTTCATTACTCCCGTTGTTACTTCTGTTACTCTCACTACTCCCGCTCGCTACTAATATTGTTAGTTTGACTATTCAAATGAGTGATTACTACTATCTCCTACGGAGTATATATTAAGAGAATAAAAATTCTCAAAGGTTCTCCCTCCAAAAAGTATCAGACTAAATAAGGAAAAAAAATTCTTCATTAATTGTTATCATTTCATCAAGATATAATATTTTAATCAAATAAAAATATAAATATTTAATTAAAATATAAATAATAATCTTTTAATTACAATAATATAAATTGACCGTAATTTTATAAACTGAAAATTCTAAATCTTTATTATTGTTATTTTTATATATTACTGTATTAGATAATGAACTGACACATATGGAGTATTCGTTTAGAACAAAACTTTAAACTGATATTATTAGCTTCGTTACAAAAAAAATCATTAAAATAATTTGAGAAAATTACAAGTTGTAATCATAAGTTTTATGGTAAAGAAAAAAAAATCATTAAGTACACATTTTATAACTTTACTAAATCTTTTCACATTAGTTCATATTTAAATTTTGTTTTTCTCGTATCAAAATATAATGAGGTGCATGACAACTTAATGATGAGTCAATTCAAAATATATATAACAAAAAATAACACCTCTAAATATACCGCACAAAATGTGTGGGATCTACACTAGTTATATACTCCCTCCATACCAATCCAAAGGTAACATTGACTTTTTCACACTTGTCGAGGCACGTTTTGCAACGTGAATATCTTTAGTTATACATTATTAAAAATTATAAAAATTTGATATTCTTATAGCATTCATGACGATAAATCAAACAAGATCTCACATGACTATATTTCGTCTTATAGATTAGGAATAATATCGAAGATTCTCTCTGACTATGAATAGTGTCAAGATGACCTATGTTACCTTTGGATTGGTATGGAGGGAGTATTATTATATCCAATGTTACTACGATTCTTTTCACTACTAAAAAATTACTTTTACTCTTTAAGTATCCAAGTGATTACTATATCTAAGGTTACTTTTACTACTCTTACTACTCGAAATAAATATATTACATATATGCATTAAATTAATTAAGTAAAAAACAATTAGAGTTAAAAATTTATGGAATATTATATTTTTTTGAAATTTAGCTTGATTTATTTACTTTTTAATAGTTTCCCAAAATATAATATACTTATATTATATTAGTTTATGTTAAAATAATTAACATCCTTATACTGATTAATACCATAAGAGGGACATGTTTGTTTTAAGGAAATTAAATTTTGGAAAATTACCATGAGTTGCATATTTAACTTATATTATATTATATATATATACTTTAATGACTCTAATGTATTTTCCATAAATATGCGTCAAAGAATCTTTATAGTATTGATACTTTAACCAAAATTATATCATATTTACATTAAAGTCCCTTATTCAGGTTCATCAAACAGTGCTAGTAATTACGAACTATATAGTATAATTAATTTGTATAAATTTATTTAATTGCATTGAAGTCCCTTGGTTTCTATAATTAACTAGGTTTGGTGCCCGGCTACGCCTGGACTACCTTTATTTACGATTTAAGTTTTATTTTCTATGAAATATGATTCACTAAATTTAGTTAACGCATACATTTACAATTTACATCTTGAAATTATGACGAGATGTAAAATTAAAATTAATCAATAAATTATGAGACACGTTCACCACTCCCGCTGTTAATATTATTATTTTCACTACATCACTTTTTGTTAAAATTATTTCTTTGGTTACTCTTGTTTGTTTAACTACTCCTGCTATTTTTACGGTTAACCTGTTACTTTTGTCAAACTCATACTCATATTTAAATAAAATTAATATTTTCTAAAATCGAATTGTTAGTATGACTACTCCTTCTATTTATTATTGTTAATTCACTACCCTCTTGTTGCTAGTATGACTTTCACTACTCCCGCTGCTATTATTATTGTTCTTACTACTCACAGTGCGTTAATTAGGTTACCAATTCATCAACAAATATAATACTATTAGAGTTATATATTTAAATAAATCTGAAATATTAGATTAGAATATAATTTAAGAGCGATCATTATTATTTACTAATTAAATTACAAAACTAATAAATTATGGATTTTTTTTTTTTGGAAATCTGAATTGATTTACTACATTTTAACAGTTTCCAAAATATAGCATATATGTACTTATATTATCTTTGTGTCTGTTAAATAATTAACATCTTTATACTAATTAATACCATAAGCGGAACCCGTTTATTTAAGGAAATTCGTCATATTGTAGTATTCTCTGAATTTACATTGAAGTCCCTTGTTCAGGTCTATCACACAGTGCTAGCGATTAAAAACTATATAGTATAATTAATTTGTATAGATTTATTTAACTGCATTGAAGTCTCTTGATAACTAAAAATAATTATAAGAATGCCAATGCTTTTAGTTAGCCTTCAACTATATGATATTGTATAGATTTAATTATTATTCCACAGATAAAAATGATAGAAATTAATGAATTTACAAATCCCATGTGGAATAAAATTAAATATGTTAAGATGGTGTGGAATAAAATTAAATTGATTAAGGCAACATTGTAATTATATAGTATAAACTAGATTTCATGCCCGTGCGTTGCACGGGTTACAAAATTTGATCCACCTCTAATTGCCATGGATTTTTTTTTTTTGGCGAACATTCAACTCATTCGATGTTTTGATACTCCCCCATCTCAATCATTTGATATTGTTAGAAAAAAATTCAATTGATGTTTTGATACTCCCCGTCTCAATCACTTGATACTGTTAAAAAAAATTCAATTGATGTTTTGATACTCCCCCGTCTTAATCATTTGATATTGTTAAAAAAAATTCAACTGATGTTTTGATAGTCCCCCGTCTCAATCATTTGATACTGTTAAAAAAGAATTCATTTGATTTGATACTGTTAAAAAAAGAATTCATTTGATATTGTTAAAAAAAAAAATCAATTGATGTTTTAATAATCCCCCGTCTCAATCATTTGATACTATTAAAAAAGAATTCAATTGATGTTTTGATAGTTTCTCGTCTCAATCATTTGATAATGTTAGATTAACTATAATTATGCATTATGTTGGATTCATGCAACGCACGTATAAAGTAAATCAGAGATGTCAAATATGATCAATAAAAAATTTGAAAACTATAACTTAGATAAAGAGGGGACATTGAATCTACGTACAATGTATATATACCCCGTATAGGCTTTCATGTATTATATACGGCAGAGAACTTTGAAATTTAGTTGACTTCTACTTCGTATAATTTTTATTTAATATTAAGTTTCATGGTTGGTATGAGATAGATGTCCTGATCTTTCCCATTTCAAATATATAGCTGTTGGTTATTAAATTATTACGGTAGTGCGTAAAAATTGGAGACTATATAATCGCACGAAAAAAGATTCTTTTATTAATATATGCACTTTATTCTTTATATCATATTGTGAATATATGATACAACTCTTAAGAGTTCTTTAAGACAATACTTAAGAGACTCAAAAGATTTTGGGTTGATATCTAAGTTTCAATGAGCCTCCTGTTTATATTCATAGAATCACCCACCTTATGTTAATGTTTTGATGTGGGACAATTCTATTATTTATACGTAGTATATTTATCACACCTATATTATTTTTCAATGTGGGACATATAACATCCAATGAATTACAGAATTTTAATATGTGCAAATTATATGAAATTTATACTCTAATGATTGCATTTTTTATCACGAGTTTAATTATATTATTTTCATAATTTTTTTAGCGAATTTTTTTGCCAAATGAAATACAAAAGTTTTTATGTAAATATTAGAAATATTACTTGAATATAATATAGAAAATATATACTATATACTATAATAATAACTAAAAGATTTTTCAATTTATTTTTTGCATCAAAAATATTATTTATGAAACTTTCCTTAATTTATTTCTGATGATGTGGACGCTCTAGAATTGCCTGAAAAAACTCTCTTTTATATATATATATTGATTATGTTTGATGATTTGTAGGCAGGGGCAAGTAAATGGAAATCGGGATACAAAAAGTATTGTAATGAGTAAAATACGTACTGCGAAAATAAATTACGTTTTTTTTTTGTCAGGAAGAGCCTAGGTTTAAGAGGAAAGAGAGGACGAGATACACAGACTGACAGAAGTGAAGAAAGAATTGTATTATTCCGTTAATAATTACAGATGGGGGTGGTGGGTAATGTATTACATCTGCTCGGAGGTAATAGCTTCTGGGTCTAAATTGTTACTGTCATGCCAAACTCTCGAAAACAGCCCAAAACAATTACCATGAACTTTTTCAGTCCTATTACTCTCATCCCAAGCAGACTCGTAAACTAATAAAACAAAAACCAGTTCATTTTTCCCCGCCAAGGCGCCAACGCCCTCCACAGTCCACCCCGTAGTCCTGCACTAGTAGTAGACCTAGTAAACGGGTCAATAGGTCGGATTTGGTCGAGCCAATTCGGGACGGCTTAGTTCGGGTCTCTCATTGCTTTCGGGTCGAGTCGAGTCATTTTCAGTTCAAGCGGGAGAGTTATTTCGTGTCGAATCATTTTCGAGTCAATGAATAAGACATAAAACGTCATTTCAAATTGTTTCAGTTCAAATTAGAGTTATGTTTTGTCGAGTCATTTTCGGGTTGGATGGTTTCGGATCAGGTCATTTCGGTCCATGTCAAGAAAACTCGAGTCATGTTCGGGACGGGTCCGTTCGGGTTTCGGGTAACATTCGGGTAATGTAGTTCGGGTGATATCGGGTCTTGGGTTAGTCTTTTCAGGTCGGGATGCTTTTACCATGTCTACGTACTACACATGCTATCCTCCTAAGAAGTATTCATCCAATCCATCGGCAACATTTCTACGTACTACACATGCTTTTACCATGTCTACGTACTACACATGCTTTTACCATGTCTACGTACTTCCATTTATGTACAATTAAGTCCAATGGCAACATTTCACATTTGGTATAAAATTTGACTACTTTACCCTCATAGATCGGTATAATTAATGTATACAATTCTCTTATTGTCTCTCTTACCTTAAAACTCGTACAAAAGGGTATATTACCAATCAATTAGATAAGAGGAAGTATCATTCTAAAATTCAATGTTGATCACAACCATTCAGTAAAATTGAATGACGCTTAGAGCATCCCCTACTACTAAGAGAATAACAATTCTCAATAATTTTCCCTCCAAAAGGAATCTTGATTATATAAGGAAACAAACTCTATTTTAGTCAAGTTATTATCTATTAATTAAGATATAATCTTTAATCATTATAAAACAAAATTTTAACAAAATTATAATCTTTTAATTAATATTAAAATAAAATAAAATTGTTATAAATCTAAACTTTCGTATTTGAAAAACCCATAAATTGATATTATTACTTCAAAACTTACCGCCTACTTAATTCGTATAGAA
>JAGPOY010003113.1:16978-33680 GCA_018983105.1 Silene uniflora
GTATATGTGTTTGATCCAGGAGGACCTTTTATGAGGCTGCTAATGGATGCTATGGTGACAAACCCAAAACCTGGAATGTGTTATGCTACGTCTTCCTTCAAGCATCGCTTGTCTATGATCCTTGAGGACAAGGATCGTTTCAAGAGGCGGGTATTGATACACACCCATTATAATAAGGAGGGTATTTTAGTAATTTCAGCTTTGTTTTAGTTATTCTCCTCATGGCTATATAAGCCACTAACCCATTATAATAAGGAGGGTATTTTAGTAATTTCAGCTTTGTTTTAGTTATTCTCCTCATGGCTATATAAGCCACTACTTAGCTATAGTTTCATTTTTATCGATTATGAATTATGTTTGTGAACAATTTCTGAGTAAACTCAGGTATTTGGAACCTAGATGAATTTATTCATCACAGTTCTACATTTGCAACCTATCAATTTATATTGAACAGTTGTAATTCTATCCCTTTTTCTATCCGTCTTATTTCCGATCACATCACTTTTACAATAAAATTACTGCTGCCACTCGTTTTTGTGAGACGGTGAATAATAACCTCCTCTTAATTTTGGCTTATATTGGTGTGACACTAACAAAAAAGGTGTGGCATTGTCAATCCCTTGTATTTATATGCAACCCTAATTTCATGACTCCTAGTCTCAATTGTCAAGCATATACCTAGTGTCATTTTGGAAATTTGTTAGGGGGAAGAGTGTAATAATTGCTAATAAAACCATTGTTGACACCCAACTTTGACGAAGTTTATTTCAATGGGAAAGATTTTTTAAATCTTGTGTCATTTTGGAAATTTGTCGTGAGTCATTATTATGTTATTTGGGTTTGGTTTAGCAATTGTGAAGTGGAGCTAGCTTAGGAGTTGGTAGGTAGAGACGTAGAGTAGCGGGTGGTCGTGCCGAGCGTGAGTGCGCATAAAGTTGGTTAAGTATGTGGCGTATGAGACAATAATCTAGGTCGGGTCTTTACTATCTAATTATTTATTTTATACCACAAACCTATTTGTTAGATTCGGGTCGTACTTACTCAAAGTTATTATTGATGGTTTGCTTTGTTTTAAATGACTTACTCCAGGTTTGCATGATTAGCGCGGAAAAGAGTTGTGTGATGTGATCTCGCTTTGTGTCGGATTTGCTTTTAACTATGTAATAAAGTCATTTAGACAGACTTTTGAGACTTAATGTGTTTATTTGGCTTGGATTTATCATTGGCGTTTGGATTTGTATTTAGCTTGTTCAAGTACTTTGGCATGTTCCTAAACACCGATGGAGTTTTGCATTTTCTCGTAGATTCCACATGTTATAGAACAGAACAGCAGGTATTAGTATTATGGAATGTTGCATTTACCCGTAGATCCCACACCACCTTTTAAGAGAGAGTCGATACAACTGTTTTAAAGACACTAGATATATGCTTGATCAACATATTGGTTTAATGCTTCTTTCTGTGTTTCACGTAGGCTTATTGCCAGAGCCTTGTACAATAATGCTTTAGTTTGCTTCTCATATTTTTATGTTTACGAGTTTGTACACTTGCCTTCGCTGAATGGTACATAAAATTTAAAAATAGACGCATGTAGACTAGGGAACACATAAATGACAACAATTTTCAACATCTTGAAATTGTATCATGTGTTTTTGATATGAATTCATCTTTTTCCGGACTGCATTCCCAGCAAGAGTGGCACCTTACTTATTGAGAACTCACTGTTTAGATGGAGGCGATTTTGATATAGCTGTTTGCATTGTAAATGTTCTGTAGGAAGGTAGGAAAGACTTCTGAAGAGTGATGTCCAAAATGACGTGATGATCGGTAGGAAGGTAGGGAAAGACCGATGGTATGTGTTTGTTTCTATCTGCTTTTTCATATATTTTCTTAGCTTTTCCGTTTGTATCACACTTACAAAATCTTGACGGTAGAAAACACAGACAAGGTATATATGTTAAAGAAAATTTTCTCTGTGGGACTCTTGGGGAACTATTTTCTTCCAGAACCAATGCTTCCTCCACATCAGCATCATTTCTTCAATGGGGACGCCCTTAGTCTCCGGCAAGAATAAGTAGACAAAAATAGTCATGATGGTGACCCAACCAGCGAAAAACAGGAAAATCCCAAACTTGAGACCACATAGGAGCGATAGGAATGATTGTGCGATGACGAAGGTGAAGAATAAGTTGACTGCTACTGTTATACTCTGACCTGCAGACCGCGTTTCTAGTGGAAATATCTCACTTGGGACTGTCCATCCTAGGGGTCCCCATGACCACCCGAATGCCACCACAAAGAGGCATATTACAATCACCACTATAACTGAATATCCCTTTGACAGTTCCCCTTGTGTCCCAAGTTTTGCTCCCAATATTACTGCCACTATCACCTGTTCCATGATTCAAAACTGATTATTACTGAGATTTGACATTGTTTATATGCTTCTTATTTTGGAATGTTTACGGTTGGATACTGACCTGACAGATGACCATTTGAATTCCTCCACTAATAAGAAGTACCCTTCTACCCAACCGATCCACAGTGGCAATGGAGATGAGAGTAGATGATGCAAGCACAGCACCAGTTAGAGCAGAAGAATAAAGAGAAGCATTTGCACCGAATCCCATACTCTGAAAAAGAACAGGAGCATAAAACAAAATGGAATTGATTCCCGTGAGAATCTGAAATGTAGGCATGAAGATTGCCATAATCAGCTGTGGCCTGTTCCTCCTCTGTAGGATGTTCCGAAAGGGGTGCTTGATGGATTTTGCAAACTCGCTTGCATCAATCATGTCTTGGAACTCTGCAGAAACATCCTTGGTCCCCCTAGTTTTCTCGAGGACCTTACGCCCTTTCTCTATGTGTCCCCTCTCGATCAGGCTGTTGGGTGTCTCGGGTACCAGTAGCCCTCCGATGATCATGAGGGATGCTGGTAGTGCTGCAAGCCCGAGAGAGAGTCTCCATCCCCATGGTTCGAGCTTTGAGGTCCCGTAATTGATCATGTTTGCTGTGAATATCCCAAGCGTAGTTGCCAGTTGGAACAACATGTTCACACCCCCTCGTATATGAGTGGGAGGCATCTCTGATAAATACAGAGGAACTGCCTGAAAGCGTCGTGAGTTAATAAAAACAAGCAAAAGATTTATGTTTAAGATAAGTATGTTAAGGCCGGGATGTACCTGATTTCCAAAGCCAATGCCGAAGCCAAGCATGATTCTACCCAAGAGAAGCATTTCCACATTGACAGCAGCAGCATTAAGAGTCGCCCCAGTGAGGAAGAAAATACCACCAAAAATGATGGTAATACGACGACCATAGTTGCGGGTGATGGGGGATGCAACAAGGGAGGCGATTAACCCAGCAAGGTAGAGCGAAGATGTGAAGGAAGCCAGGACCTGGTCATTGAATTTGCAGTAGTTGTTTTCATGGGCCCGTTTCTTCTTCTCGAACACTCCGGGGAAGAAACGGCTTAAAAAGCCATCCATGGATGTAACCCCTCCTGGTAAATCATCAAGATTATGTATTCTTAGTCAATTCCTAGTTGATTATTAATTGATTGTATTAGGAGTTATTGGGATTATGGTACAATGTACATAATCCTAGTAATTAGTATGCAATGAATTGTACGGAGTATTAATTAGTGGCTCTTGGTATGCCATAGGTTATGCATATCTCCTTGTATAAGTATCGACCTCTATGATGAAATAAATCAACACAAGCAATTCTAAGCATTACAATATCAATAACAACATTATCTTTTCTATAAATCTTAACAGATTGGGTTGCAATCTGATCATCTTAACTTCACATATGCTGTCTACAAGCATCTAAACTACCGGTAAGTCGATAAGACATGATCAGAACAATCTAAATCTTGGATTTTCCGGTGCAGGCAGCTACCTTTTATAGTAGTAATAACAAGAGTACATAAGCTTTCAGTGAGCAAGTTCGGAATGACGTGATTCTTGGCAAGAAGATTCTAGAAAAGAATAACCAAATCGTATAAATCTATATACCCAATGACGGAGTCAAGATTTGTAGTTGGGGGCATTGAGGCTAAAGTTGATACTCAAGCCGTCAAAGCATGTTAAAGCCACCGCCTACCAGAGTGAAAATTCGCCTTTACGGGTAAGTTTTTACAACTTTGGCTTTATACAGTTAATGTACTTTCAATTCAAATGACGTTGTGACTTGTGAGACTTTTACACTAAGATGAAGTTGTACTTTTCGCATCGGTTGGTTGCTGTAGCAGGACATCCATGACCTCTGAGAGTTGGTACAAAATTAGGAATCATTTTACTTTTCTGATTAGAATAAGTCTCCCTTGTGACGGGTATTATCCGTCACAAGCTTGCGACGGATATGTCCGTCACAAATGAGAATTTGTGTTCTGATTAATATCTACCGAAACTCATTCCAAGACCTGTCCAAATCAACCATTACACCTTTTTATGTTTTTTTTTTCCACAAAATAAAATACCAAGGTTAACAGAACAGCTACTCCGTATGTAAACTTATTTTTACTCCCTATATAAGACCGTCTCATGATAATCTTATCTTCAAGTCTTTTTACATAAGATGGTCTTAAAGTAAAACCGTCTTAATTTCAAACTTGTCACAACCTCGTTTATTTTCACCTCTATTTCAATCCGGTGTAAACACCGTCTCAAGTTAAGACGGTCTTAAAAAAGCAAGAATTTGTGGGAAAATATACTCCGTAGATAAACTAAATTTGTGAGATGGAAGGGAATGGTGAGCAGTAACAGTAGGAAATTGAGGATTGTTGAGAAGACCCACAATTATAGGCTACTTTTTAGTATGAAAAGTTGATGCTATCATTTACTCAATCCGTGTTATTATAAAGTCAACATGAATGGAATTATTATGATCCTAAGAATATACTCTCCAATTCAATTCTATAGGACTAATAATAACCATGATGCGGATAAGGACGCCATAAGGACGATTTTGATGCTGACTGGGTCGAACCAAGTCATGAGCACCACCTCTCATTGCTTTATCAACTAATTAAGTTATTTAACATGTGCATAATCTCGATAAGAAAAAGTGAAGAAATGAAGAAGAAAGTGAACCTGAAATTCCGATGTCATAACCAAACAATGAGCCACCAACGGCGGCAACCACACAAGCTATAATAACATAAGGAGTCACCCTCCCTTTATATTGTGCTGCCCTTTCTTCCGGTACCGTGTTCGGCCCCAACCCTCCTCCTGCCATCTTCCTTTACCTTTCTTGTTTCACTCTACTAATTAGGTAACATGTAGAATTGGACACAAGTTTTGTATATTTGAAATGTAAGAGAGGTAAACAATTCAATGAAATGGGGTTGAATTTTATTTTTAGTATTAGTAGAAAAAACAAAGTGGGTGTTGTTGTGTTGGATGGTTATTACAGGCTATAATTGGTTGTTTATAGCATTCCCACATGTGTTGCACTCTGAAATTTATGATATATTTAGTTAATTAATTAAATCAACAAGAGTCAAGTCAATACTTAATAGAGTTGTTGAATACAAGTACAGTACAAGAATGAATAATAAAAGTGGATGATGATGATGATGCATGGTTGTCTGTGAGACTATCATTTAACAATAAGTCTCCCGTGATGAATGTATCCGTCACAAGTTTGTAACATGTTAAATTATACCTATGTGGGTAAATAAGACAAAACAAATTGATACTTCTAGGTACTCTGATTTTATCTCATCTATCCCACATGGGTAATACTTGACCCGTTGTAAGCTTGCGACGGAATTTGTGATCATTTAATTGCTTTTGACATTTCTGTGAAGTGTGAACTCATGATTCAACTCCTTATCTTTTCTGATTACATTTTTTAGATTTTGGGATTTGTCTACCTCAAATCCATGTAGATTTAGGTTGTTTAATTTGTTGTAATTTTAACTATAAATGAATTTCTATATACGATATTCAATTTACCCACTAGAAATCTCTCCATTTCTTGATTTCAAGTTTTCAACAACCCAAATTTTATTTTTTGGTTGATTTAACGGTTTTTATTTCAATATAAAAAGTAATAACGTGATGAAACGGAATAAGAAATATGCTTTTGTATTTAAAGTAAGAGGAATGAATGCTAAGCTCCTCTTTTGGGCTTCTTCCCCAATTTCTCCTCTCACAAACAAATAGAATACATTATATATTGCTTACTAGGATAACAAATACACATGGCTACATCTTGGTTTGTGAGAGAAGGAGATCGGAGAAGAATCGAAAGAGAGAAAAGTTCTTGTGTCCTCCGGAAAGACCGTCCTCCTCACACTTAAAAGCAATTTACTAAATGAAATATTATAATGGCTAGAGTGTAAGGAGGATCCCCCCCAGAAGACACAAGAACATTTCCGAAAGAGACCCTGTCTAGCAATTCCCTTTAAAACAGTCTTATTAGAGGAAATGAACCTCTTCATTCATTTAGGAAACGAATAAGATCATTGATCACTCAATTTACGTGGTCGAATTTTTCTCAAATAAAGGAGCAAATGAGCATTTTCTATGCTCATAAGAAATCGTACGTAAGTCCATCCTTAAAACAAGGAAAACAAAACGTTAATTTAGGAAGTTAAGTATGTGCACTTGCTCATCTCCATTTGTGCAATTAATGTTCTGAGTAGGTAATACGTTTGCTTGGGGTTGCGTTCAAGGAAAAGGATGTGCTAATTATAGCCCAACTTGTTATCCATCACTCTCTCTATCATCTTAACTTTCCTTTCAAATCAATTGTTTACTTTGTTTTCATTTTGAAAGCGATTTTAAATAAAGGTAAACAAATGACTTGAACAAAGAACGTATAATGTCAATAACAAGAGCCCCAAATGAGACTGTTGCATAATCTTAGGGTAAGTTTATTGGTCAGATTTTGCTCAATCTTAAGACTCTGTCACATCAGTTTTTCACTAACTTTTATTATTTCTTTATTGTTCAGACTCAACTCAGACTTCACACATTATCCGTCAGACTCGTCTCAAACTCTAATTTTTCCACTCCACTTGAAAAAGTGAGGTCTAAAAAAAAGCAAAAAATAAAACAACAACAAATAATACTCATTCAATGGATGTCACTCTTTAAACAGTGTGTGAAGACCCCACAAAAGTCTTAAGTTGAGTCTTGGTATTCCAAGACTCAACTTAAGACTATATTAAGACTTTGATAGATTATTGGGGGTCTTGAGTGAATCTTGTCTCAAGACCCACCAATAATCTTACCCTTACATGCGCAGCGCTGAAAATTCGACTTTTTGTAATGGGGACTTCGGCTAAATTGATTTTGCTCTCTCCCCTTTTTTCGCAACTGATTTTTCCAAACACATGTAATTTACAGATATGGGTGAAATGTATATTATAGTAATAGTATTAGAAGCAGAATTCTAAAATTCAGGCTGTGTGATCATCCTTCACAGTTTACTACTTCACTGCATAGCCTAAGCCTTTGGTCTCAATTCGTCTCAAAGTTGTACGCTCCATTTTAGCATGCGAGACTGTGGGAACAAATTCCTTGTGCAGGAATTCAGAGAATTCAAGCATGATAGGCCATAGTAGTCCTGGCCTCTCTAGTTCAGTAAGCTATTCAAGATACCCCTGCAATTCCATGTTAAACAGCAGTTGTTAACTTGGAAGCCTATCTGTGTCTTTTAATGAAACAACAGAGACTTGTCATTACCAGAAGCCGGATGTGTTCTTCGCTTTCCTGTGAAAACCATGTATGCCACATGAATCACAATCAGTCCTATAGTTACGAATGCTTTTATCAAAAATGCAAAGTTGAGATCGACGAATTGAAGATTACCTTGGCTTGTCAAGGAAAGAATCATTTATCTCGTCAGGATTCGGCCTCTTTTCAAATGTGGACAGCATGACGTACTTCTCTTTACCAGGGGCTTCATCTACCCTCTTATACACTTCATATGGAAAGGGGTATGCCATTCTGTCGAATCAAAGAAGGCTTCTTTAGAAGTATGTAGTACACGGAAAATATAATACGGAGTAGTATCGACTTAATTTCCGTCCAGGAGGAGGTACAACAATGATGGAACCTATCATAATTTGCATCAAATTGGAAAGAAATCTAAACAAAATTACATTTTACCTAAGAGCACCCATGATAGGGTACTGGGTTCCGGCATAATAAAGAAGACGGAAGTGATAGCAATTCTCAAATGACGCTGCATATTCCAATCTCTTGTCACGCCCCATGGTCTTATCAGAAAACAAGGAACAAGGATTAGCAAGTTGGAGCACAAGAGTAATTCAACTCCCCGTACTAGTTTCGTTTAGGTCCTCGGCTTTTTCTTACTTACTTGCATGATACCGCTTGAGCCAGGTACGTCCTGCATTTGAGGAATTGCTCATCATAAACTCAGCTGACTTGAAGTATAAGGCTTTCGGCAGTTAACTATGGAGTAATCTACCAAACCTTGAGGCGAGGATTTATGAGGATCACTGGACGGCTCCCTGCAGCATCCGTCATAGCTCTTAAATCCTGCAACACATTACTGTTGGTTTGCAGTACCAGCAATCAGATACTATTAATATGGGACTTGAAGCTCCTTACATCTATGATACAGTTTCCCACAGCATTTTGAGGAGCCACGAGGATGAACATGTCGTCCTCTTCTTCTACCTCTTTGCCACCTGCAAATTATAATTTGTGACGGGGCATCACTCGAGAATTAAAATGTCAAAAAAAAATCTAATAAATGTTGACCCTCTACCTATGCAACCAATTTTGATGAAGTTTTCCTTGGCATCATAATCACCCCAGTCCATGTATTCTAAAATTTTTCGAGTGCCTGCCAGCTGAAGCGGCATCCCAGTCAATGAACCTTCACCCATAGATCCTTGGACGCATACCTAATGACCAGAGAGAGGTTGGTCAGTAAATGAAACCAAGGATCGGAAAACATGTTACCAGTAAGACTGTAAGAGAGCTTTCCAATTGAAAAATATAGAATGCACTGCTGTCATAATTATGAGGTAAAGAAAAACAAACCTTCACTCGCTTTCCATCGTCAGCATATGAAAGTGCAATTATTCGAATAAGTTCCATAAGAGTCCCAATTCTATATACATCCTGAAATATACCATACTAGTTAAACTCGGTCCCTAATTTCCTTTCTGAATTTTTTTAGGAAAGAAAAACTAACATACCGTTGCTGGATTTAGCTCAGGAATACTGATCTCCACCTGTCAGGGCGAAATAAAGGAATAAGGATTCTGTTATGTACAAACTCATAATTTGAAGGCAGGAAAGGTTTCGAATTCAATGGTTAAACGGAAGAGACTAATGAATGAATAATGCACTTACCTTCAGCCTCGTTCTTCCGTCTTCTACGGCTCTTTGTGTTGCTTGCAGCACATCATCATAGAAATATTTCCTGATTTCTCTAGAATGTGGAATGTTATTTAGTTTTGTCGGAATTCCTCTGAACTTATCCTACAACAGATCCCCACTTGAGTCAGAGATGGAGCAACATAGAAGCTAAATTAATGACTTAAATCCTCCCTTACATTCTTGAACTAGCTTAAATTTAATTATTTCAAGAAGGCTGGGAGTTGGAGGATCACTACTGAAAAGGCAAATACCTTGGTTGCAGGCGTAAGATCAGAACTGCGACTTTTAGTTAGTCCATCGCCTGACACGAGGAATTGCAAGAATGGTAAGTGATGATTTGTTTACAGAAATAATGCAGATCTTCAGCTCATAAGAATGCTAAAATCTAGAAAGCATCGTAAATGAAGTTATGACAGCCAGATTGAGCATTTAAAAACAAAGAAGACAGATGCCTAGGACATACTATCGTTTTAGCATACGTCTACAGTAAATGTGGCGTATGCTGAGACTGATCCTACAATACAGAAGAAAAGAGTCCTTCAAAATTTGAGGTTCTTACTGGACTTAGCACCCTTTACTTTCTCATCCTGCATTTCGCTCAGCAAAGATTTTATTTCGTCAAAGACTACTTCTTTTGGGCGATTTCCATCAACCTAAGTTTCCGATGATGAAAAAGACAGAGCTTCAGTAACATTAGATCTCAGCTTTATTTCAGAAAAGAAAGACCACAAGGCACACACTACCACTTTTTGGAATACCTTTCGCATTATGTTCTTATATGCTGTTGAGGCCGACTCTGCATTCTTTTTATATATCGCTAAGCGAGATTTGACCTGAAAAAACACAAATATATGAGATAAAATATGAGGTTATGCTGCACACATTAGCAGATTCTTTCACTACAAAGCATGCATGGTCTGTCACAAATGACGATATTTAAAATGCCTGTTTGCCATTATCTGAGGTTTACCATTTAACAAAATTCTAACTTTGCCCTGTTAGACTGCTTGTACGATAGCAGAAAATGGAGAGTACGTGTTTTGCTCTCGATTTACACGCTCTCCTTGAAGAGAAATTACCAAAATTTCACCCCTAATATGAAGTCTCCTACTTGTTCTCCGCCTCATTTTATTGTTCAGCATCAATTGGGTATGTATAAAAGGAAGATGCAATAACACACAGCAACATACCTTATCCTCGGTGTCATCTGGACGAGTGATGAGCCTTTGTTTGATTTCCTCGGTTGAAGGAGGGAAACTCTTTATGTGGTATATCTTTCCTGTCATTGGATCAAGCCGTCTGCCAACACATCTCTCAATCAGAACTTCATCAGGAACCTGGGTGTCAGGAATTTCATATCAGTGTAAAAGATTTCCTCATAAAAAGAATCATCTCTCAGCCGGCCCCAGCCTCGATAGAAAAGATACTTCTTTCAACAGATATACAATGCGTGGGAGACAGCAGCATCAAGTGTTCGGAAAGAAATTTACTTGCATTTTCTTTTTTCATTCGAACTGCTGTTAATATGCAGGCTACTGTAATATCAAGGTTGAAATTATTTGAGTTCTGGCTTGAACTATTATGTGGAAGCTTGTTTGGGATAATCCACTTTGACAACTAATTCTGCATATTTTCGCGATTCAAGGTGTAAAGGACTAAACTGTTCATTCTCTCTGAGTTACGAAATGCATTGTGTGAACCTATTAGCTGTTCAACTAAAACAGGTTCATGTTATGGCCACACCTCTAAATTTGTCGGTTTGTAACAATCAGTGGATCTCTATATTAGTTGTGGCCTGCAAATGAGACTCGAGAACCCATAAGAACGAGAAGCTGGGCATTCAATGCTACTGTAGAAGTGAGTAAAACGTAGCACTACTTAGTACAGTCGAGTCGAACACTGAAACCGAGTCCACTGCCATTCAATGATATGTTTATCTCATAAAAAGTCTATTGGACACAGAGAATGTGATGCAAGAGTCATACCTCTAAAACAATGTAAATATCAGGCCTGATTCCTAATTGTTCGAGACTTTGAGCTTGAGCTGCGGTTCGAGGATACCCATCAAGAAGCCAACCTTGTTCCTTTGCATCTTTAAGAGAAAGTCGCGCTTTAACCATCTATTAAGTAAATGCAATTATATTGTTCCCAAATCAAGATGACCAAAGTAAAAATTTCAAACATATGTATAGTGAGATTAAGTATACACATACAGCTGTGACGATTTCATCAGGTACAAGACGGCCTGTAACCATGTACTCTTTGGCTTTGTTCCCAATCTCAGTCCCAGCTGCCACTTCTGCCCTCAAAAGGTCTCCAGTTGAAATGTGAACCACCCCGAGCTATGATTTAAGAACGGCCATTGTGAAAGTATGAGGTTTATATAAAATTACCAGCAGTGTCATGAAACATGATTGATAAACAAGTAAGGAAAGGATAGAAAAAGAGCAGACCTGTTGGACAATGAGTTCGCATTGAGTTCCTTTACCAGAAGCAGGCGCCCCTGATATCATGATCTTCGGTGGCTCATTTGTCGCACACTTTATCTGTAACCGTGATCTCTACAAAGAAACAAAAGGAGTAGAAGACTCAAAATATGAAAGGACAAGGAAGGAAAAGAAAAAGGACAGGAAATAGTGACTAGGGAGTAGGGAGTGCTTTCCTTGTCACCTTAGATTTGACACATATCTTAGCAGATGTCTGCTGGTGAACGCGAAGATGCAGCAGGCGATGGCGTGAAACAGAAGAAACAGTGGAGAGTGAAAGGTGGCAGGGATTTGTAAAAGGAGAGACAGAAGCAATTTTCAAGTCAGGAGCGTAGGAAAAGGATGATGATGACAGTGACAGGTTCGCCTTTGACAGCATCATAATTAGTCTGTCAGTCGAAACTCAGCTCGGATCATCAAACAGCAAGCAATGGTGTGTTTTTTTCAGGAAAAAAAGGGACAAGGGAGAGATATAAGAGGGAGTGGCTGAAATTAACTGAATAACGACCCCCATATATAAGTATGAGTTGGGGGCAGACAGAACATTTTCTCACGCTGAATGCACATGACATCATTTCATCCCCGAAATTATATTAACCAGTCATTCTTTTTATCTTTGTTAAAAACCGTAATACTCCGAAGTTTATAAATGAATACGGGAGTAGTGAACTTCCACTGTAATTTGCAAGGTAACAACATTTTCCTCAGAAGGTAACAAGTTTAATCACATTGCATCACATGTCGGTCTAGATCATATAATTTGCAAGCGTACGTGTTTAGTGTGACTTGTTAATACGTACAGAGAACCTATTCCCTTCCCTTTTACAGTCTCACAGAAACAAGAACATAGGTAAATTCCTATACCGGGAATTCAAATCATGTTGATGCACTTTACTCATCACTTTATCTAAAAGTACAGGGCATCCAAAGCTCAATAGTCAGCTGACGACAAACATGCAGAAGGCGGAGCTAAATTGCCGAAGGATTGGTCATTTCCCCCCACATTTGTCCTGCTCAATGCTTCAGCTTGATATTGTAGGGTAAATCAAACAATCACCAAACAGTCCTCACAAAATCAGACAATTATAAGCAAAAACATTAAGGAAAAAGACGAATCCGAATTACATTTTCAAATGAAGTGAGTCTCAACTCTCAAGTACACAAGACTCTCATGCACAATAGGCACTAAGATAAAAACTAAACAGACTCTAAACACCAAGGTTAACTATGTAATCTCAAGCAGGTAAATTTCCATGTAATCAAATAATCAAGCAAAACTTAATGAGAGGGTTTTTTTTATTACAATATCTCGACCAAATTTCCTAAAACATATAGCAGTAACTACTACTGAATCTGCACTCAGTGCCGAACGTTCGCCCAAAACGATGCCCCTGCATCTCTCAACCAAAAAAACCAAGTTGCTTCAATCCAGCTTCACAGAGGAGAATAAGTAATGAACAAACCAGAAACTGGAGAGGAATCCAACGGTGCCTGTGACCAACATGATAGCCAGAACCATGAAAAGAGAGTATCCCAAGTAGAGCGTGGCAGAGACAGGGCCGCTCAAACTCTTAAGGTCGAATATGAGATAGTTGATGGAGTAAAGGAAGATGTATATGGCCACAGAACCGGAGGCAAAGAAAGACTTCCACCACCACTTCCAGTCCTCCACACACAGATGCATGTATGTTAGGACTAGTGACACTTCCGCGCACACAACCACCAGCAGGATCAGCACAACAAAAAGAAACCCGAATACATAGTATACCCTACCCATCCACAAGCTTGACATGATGAAGAACAGCTCAATGAATAGGGTGCCAAATGGGAGGGTCCCGGCACCAAGGACTAACAACCACGACGGGTATTTCTGAGGTGGGATTTCCCGGGGAATTTGATTGGTTCTCACTGGGTATTCAATGTGTGGGGCCTTTGCACCAAAGTAACCACCTATTAAGGTCAGGGGTACAGAGATGCAGAACCACAGCAAAATAAGAACCACATAGAGGGAAAAAGGGATTGCACCAGTGCTGTGACTTCCCCATAGCAAGAAATTCAATACCGTTAGTATCAAAAAGGCGATGCCTGGGAAGAAGCAAGCTGCCTTCCAAGACACTGAAACCCATCCTTTGTGATCACCACACCCAATGGTCCTCCACAATCTAACACCAACATACCCAGCAGCAATACCCAGAATCATATAGAAGAACACCATACCTGTGAGGAGAGTTCCTCGAGATGCTGGTGACATAAAACCTAGAGCAGCAAACATAATTGTCACAACACCCATACCAAGAAGCTGCACACCATCCCCAACCATTACACAGAGCAACACTGGGTGACTAGGAGCTCGGAAAACATCACCAACCACAAGTTTCCATCCTGACAACTCCTCGTTCATCTGAGCTTGGGCTTCCTTGTCCAACTCCTCATAACGGGTCAGATCTCGGCGAACAGTCCTCAAGAATATCACAAGGACTATTCCAGCAAGGAAGGTGATAACCATTAGTGAATTCAGGATTGAAAACCAGTGGACCTTGGCACCCTCCATCTTCAAGTACGCGTCCCATCTAGATGGCCATTTAATATCACTTTCCACAAATGACACCTCATAACTAAAAGCCACAGGCTCATTCTCCTTGACAGCCATCGATACAGTGGTGGGATCACAGTTAATCTTCCCAGGGTACTTGCCATACATCTTCAAATCCTTAATGGCATTCATATCATGTTGAACACTACACGGAACAACCTCAAAACCCACAACCATATAACCCGGCTCATCAGATCCACCAACACCATTCCCTCCAGGGACCATCTCAACAGCATCCCCAGTACCCATAACCCGAGCCACACTAGCCTCCTCATACTTGTGAACAAGGACAGTAAGCTTCAAATGATTAAACAAATAATACGCGTCCTGAACCTTAATCCCAACAGGGTACCCAGTCCACCTCAAAAAGAAATTATCCTTCTTGGTATACCGAATCGCGGGAAGATTATCAAGGATCAAATTAACCTGATACATCTCATCAATCCTAGTCTTTAAAAGCTTAAACTCATCGGGCGAAAGCGCATTAGTTTTACACAAAACAATCTCACTCTCATTCTGATACATCTTAAACCTATAAGGTGAATTCTCAATCCTATCACCCATAAGAAGCTCCCCCAAATTCTCAGCACTATCCTTAACACCTTCCTCAGGCTTACAGAAGGGTAAACTATAGTAACTAAAGGGGATTTCAGTATCAATTGAGGTTAAAGAATTAACTTTAACAGATAAAACATCCCCAACTTTATATTTATGAGGGTAACTACCAGGTAAATAAAACCCAATTCCAGTTTCAAAAATCATGCAAATCACAACTACCCAGATCCCCAAATTGCTTAAAGATCCCATCTTTTACAAAACCCAACAATAATTTCCTCAGATCTTGCAAACCCAGATCAGAAATCAGGCAAATTAGCCAAAAAAAAACAATTTTTTTTTAGGGTTTATCCAAATTTCAGATCAATTGATTCAATTGAAACCATAAAGATCTAAACTTTAAGATTAAAAAAGAGAAAAATTGATGGAAATTAGACTAACCTTTAATCCTGGAGAACTGTGAAACGGAAAGAGAGAGATAGAGTGTGTAAGATGTGATGATATAAGGAGTTGTTGGTTTATTAGATGCGTAGGTTTCGCGACATTTCATTAGCCACCGACGGTCCAACGTGTTTAACACTCAATGACTTTGTGTTTTGCGATGTATTTGACCAAAATATCCTTGGCTTCGGTTAGCCTTCCTTGAGACGGAAAAATCCACCTTGACATTAAAACATGTCAAATATCATAATGCTTGAACATGTAAAATGTTTTTTTTGTTTTTTCTTATAGCATCTCCAATGGTTATTAAAAAGGATCTGCTTGCAATTTTACAAAAATATAAAGCATGGTGCTTACCGCTGGAGTAGGAAAATTACGACCCGCTTGAAAGCTACACATGCTCTACCAAGCTACATGCTTGATTTCAAGTAGCTTTCTTCTTATTGGTCGATTAATGTTAGTAGGCCTTTTCAAGCTACAATAGTATGTAGCTTGCCATTGGGGCGGTATGTAGCTTACAAGCGATATTGCTAAAATTTCTTGTGTGTCAAAGCAAACTATAAGAACCATTAGAGATGCTCTTATACATTCTTCTTTTTCTCTTATTCATATAATTTGGCTCGTTTTAATTTTAACCTTCAGAACTCTATATCAGTTTTCGATAGATCTAGGGGTATTAGGGTAATTATAGGTGCATTTTGCATTCTACCAAACATGTTTTGTAGACGTGCGACCTATTTGACATGCTAATAATGCAACAATCAAATTAATTGTTTTGAAAAATCTTTCCAAAATTAATAGTCAAATTTATTTATTGTACCAACCTCTAAGATTAATTGAATATGAAGTTATGTGATTAGTATTTTAATAATTTGGGTGGGTGATGAATTGTTGGAGCAAAGATTTTGGTTGAATACTTGAAAGGGTATAGAATGTTGGTAGGAAATGTAAAATGATCAAGAAAAAAAAAATTGCATGCCAAAGGGTAAACCGTATGTCCGTCTAGGTTGCACGAGAACGGACACGGACACGGACACGGACACGACACGGACACGCGACACGGCACTACGAAATTTTTAGGACACGGGACACGGCAAACAAAAATCAATATACATATCAAAATAAAGGGAATTTAAAGAACATTATAACCAACATCTACACTTTGGTCAATGAAAGGCCACAAAGTAGTAAAAGGACAACTAATATCAATGTCTTAACGTTAAAATTAACACGTCTTACAAACTACAAACCTACAA
>JAGPOY010003114.1:10179-23816 GCA_018983105.1 Silene uniflora
ATATTTAGCAAGTCGGGTTTATTTTCCTTATTACTATTATTATTATTAGAATTATTATTATTGTTATTATTATTTATTATTTTGATGATTAATTATTAATTTACGGGATTAAGGTTAGTCTTTGAGTCGGGAGTTTATTTTGGGAAATTCTATTTATAGGAATTTGCTATTTTTGGAAACCTTGCTATTTTTAGTAGTTGCTATTTTGGGAAACTTTCCTAAAAAGGAAAGTTTCTATTTATGGAAGGTTTCTATTTATAGTAACTCCTTTATTTGGGAACGGGAATAGTTAAGTAATCGTTTATCATGTATAATCGTTTATTTTGTGGAATATTATTGAGCATCAAAACATGTTTATATTTGCAATATGTAATCAAACCATCCAGCCTATTCACATGTTTCTATTTGATCATCTTTGATAACTATTAACATGCCAACCGATATGAAATCATGTGAAAACAACCATCATACAACTATCATACATCTATATGTTTACTTTGAATCTTCCTTTCAACACAACATAGATCATAACTCATCATATTCATCCATATAAATGTCAACAGGCAATCAGCAAGGCACAACACATAAACGATTCCCCTACATATCCCCGTAGTGACCGGCTCAAAGTTAGAAGGGCAAAGTGCAGCCTTAGAACGTCTCCCAAGCCTTTGCGGTAGCTCCTAACAACTCCTCCCCGGGTTCATTTTAATTTAGACACCCTATGTTCATTTTGTTCATTGGTTAGGCTCCAGAATCGTTCGCTCTGATACCACTTTGTAACACCCCCATATATCAAGGTGCCTTAACAAGGTCTACCCTAACATATAAGGATGCTACCATCTCGATTGCCCGAGGTAGTGAACATCAAATGAAACAATACGGATACATTTATTGAGTAATATACTTTAAAGTAAAGGTTACAACGTCAAAATCAACCAAACTTTAAAAGGTACAAAACAACTCTCTTAACCAAAACTGAGATAACTAAGCGGAAGTTAAACAACTGTTGAACTAGACTCAGCGGCATCCCATCCATCCGACCAATAGCATCAAAGACCAAACCTGGTAAACAGCCGATCACCATTCCCCGATGGATCACAGTAGGTCCAAAGACAACAACAACGGGGCCAGTCATCAATATACATAATCATAGCCAACGGTAAAGCAACTATATTCAACAACATAAGCGGATTAATCAAACATTTATTTGCGTACACATCAACCAGATACTCATCGCAACAAGTACCCTTACCGCCAGTGACCGTAGCCTTGTCACCTCAGCCACTCATCGCAACAAGTGTAACCCATGCAGGTCTTAAATGTGTACATCCTCCTTGTGATGAGAGCCACAAGGAGAGAACAAGGGCGTAAAACCATCTCCCAATAATGGCATCACTCAGCCGGAACATAATCATCAATCAATCAATTAATCGTCTTACGCATTTCTATAATTCTTAATCAATCAATCCAATTGCTACCAATCAATAATGCAACCATCACGTATATGAAAACTGAGTAGGAAACCCTACCTGATAGCAAACTCCGCAACAATCAACAATCACAAAGTTAGAACGGCTCTTCTACGAAATCAACACCTAGTACATACAATCAATCAATCATAAAGTATTTTTATTAGAGGTTGGTTTTAGTTATAATGCTACCCATCTATTCTAGATGGGTAATCAATCATAAAGTGTCATAATACCATTTTCCCCAATTTTTAGAATGAGGGTATGAACAATCGAATAAGGAAACGTATAGATCAAGACATGAATACTTACGACGATGAGGAAGATGAGATGATGCGGATCTGAGATGAACTTGCTTAGAGATGATTAGAATTTAGAAGGTGATTAAGGGTTTTGTGAAATGTTTTAAAATTGTAAGCTGTGATATGAAAGTGACGTTCATCCTTTTATATAAATTAATCACCCTAATCATTCTAAACCGAATCCGCCTTTCCCGACCATTGAGTCGGCGGAGTTACACTGTAGCTCGGCCGAATTGTCCCAACTCGGCCAAGCCGAGTGACTTTGTACCCGGTCGAGTTCCTATAAGGTAGTAGCCTGCCCAATCTGCCAACAGAGTTAACACCGCCGAGTAGCCTCAATTCGGCTGAGTTAGATTGTATCAGAAACCGTAGTATTACAAAACATCATTCTAAACAAGTGTGCGTAGCAAGCATATTGTGTTTAAGGACAATTTTTGTGAATAATCACTCAACTATCCTCGACTTATGAGCATGTGTCCGTAATCTAATATGGTAAACAATCAAATCATAAGCCAAACAATCAAATGCAAGAAAATAATGAAGCCAAGGGTTAGAAGAATGTATTTTTGTGACATGGGTTAGAAGAAGGTTTTTTTGTGAAAGGCTTCAAAAATGCAATGCAAATATGAAAGTAATGCTTAAATGAGAGGAAAAGAGGACCATACTTGTGCGTCTTTATGTAACACACATCATAAGGAGACCTACCACTCACCTAAGAGAGACCGGTGACGAGAAATTAAGGAAAGAGAAAGTACGGAATGTGAGAAAGTAAGTAAAGAACTTGGGATGAGAGTGCTCGAGAGCCGGTGACGAGACTTAAGAGATTTGAGGAAATAAGAGAGTGAGGTGAACTTCCGGGACGAAGTTCTTTTTAAGGAGGGAAGATTGTAATAACCCGAACTTTTGAGTTCACTCGACTTAGTACTCTGTCGAGTGGAAGTCACTCGACTGACTAGGAGGGTTACTCGACCGAGTAGAAATTGGGAATTTGGGAATTATTATGTCAGTTGTCACTCGACCGAGTGAGTAGTTCACTCGATCGAGTGCGGTGTCACTCGACCGAGTGAGCATTTCACTCAGTCGAGTGGATTGGGTTGCTATCGCCTAGAACCATGTGTGGATTTATCCTCTTCCTTCTCTTTTGGAGATTTCCTCCATATTTCCCCTATCACCTTATCCATCTACCCTATCCTCCATTTCATTTCACCATCTTTTCTACCACACAAATATTAGAGAGAAAATAGAGAAGGGAGATTAGAAGAAGAAGAAGAAGAAGAAGAAGAAGAAGAAGAAGAAGAAGAAGAAGAAGAAGAAGAAGAAGAAGAAGAAGAAGAAGAAGAAGAAGAGGATTTCGTCACTCCGCCTTGAGACGCGAGGTAAGACCGTCTTACACTAGTTATACCTTAATTAATTTATACCATAGACCCACCTTGACCCCGACTCACCTTAGGACCGCCTTTGACCCGTCGTTGACCACCTTTGATCATCCAAATCTGGGTTTGACCGAGTATACATGAGTTTGTAGCTATTTTGTGAGACCGTCTTAAGACGAGTTTTTAACCCACTTATAGTGTTGGCTTGGGCTGGTTTTGGGTCCGTTCCGTCGAGGTTTGAGTGGATAATGTAGTGGTGGTCTTGGGTGGTGGTTAGGGTGGTTGTAGATGGCGGGAAATGGTCGGAAAAAGGGGGTGGTATGGCTGTTTTGTTGTTGTTATATGTTATTGTTGTTTTGAGTCGCGACGGCTGTCTCGTGGTGGCCATGGTGGTTGTTGGTGTCGACTAAGGTTGAAGGACACCGGGGAGGGTGGTGTCGGCCGGCCATGGCCGGTGGTGGCCGTGGTTGAGTCGTTTGTGGTTGTTGTTGTTTGGTGGTTGTTGTTGATGGCCGTGGAGTTGTTGTTGTTGTTGTTATTAGTGTTGGCTGCTGCCGCTGCTTGGTCGGTCGTGGGTGGCCGGTTGGTGGCCAACGGTGGTGGGCCATGGTGGTGTCTTTGGGTGGTCGTCGACCTAGAGTTTTTAAGACGGGTTTTGAATAGCTTTAAGACGGGTTTAATTAGCCGTATTTATATAAATAGAATAGTATTTTATATGTATTTGTATACGTATTAGATTAGTATATTTATACGTATTAGATTGGTATATTTATACATATTTTTATTATTATCGTATTTTAGGAAATTGGTTTTGTGAGACGGTTTTACGAGACGGACCTAGCTTGTGTGACAGATTGCTTATGCGGATTTGCTGAGAGGTAGGTTTATCCTACTCAGTTCGATATTGTGTTGATTGTTAAATGGGTCATTTGTCAATTTTTGCATTTAATGAGTCGGTAATTGGCATGTTATTTGATGGCTTGCATTATCGTGTTGATTTGTATGTCGGTGACATGGAGGTTGATTGGTTACTTGTTATGGAGACGGAGGACGATTGGAAGATCGTCCCCCGCTTGGGTCGCCTCTTGGAGCTTCCCACTCCAAGAGGGTTGCGCACATTAATGACTTGAGTTTTGGAGGGACACGTGTGGGTGAGACACGACGTCTGGCAGGGGACCCGAGTCGCTCTTGGGCCCAGTACCAACGACGTGTTCGAAGTACCTTGTGTGAGTGTGATGCCTTGAATGTGTCCTGGCACCAGTGGTTGTGGGTTTGTTTGGGCGTGTCCCGGTACTGGTATTGGTATCTCATTCATATCATAGTCATGTTGCATATTCACACACTTGAGTCGTATTGCATCTTGTTTATCGTTACTGACGTTTGTCTGTCTGTGTTTGTCACCTATCTTGTTTGGGGTGGCCTGTGTCGATCCATATGATATCCTTTGGTCATATGGGGAGCAGGTTATGTACAGGTTGTATGGTTAGCACGCGGGAGACGGGACGAGCTTGACGAGTCACGTGACTAGTATAGTTGCTAGGAGAGTATAGTAGTCATGAGTTGTATTTTATTCATTTGTTTACGTTTATGTAATCAGTAAACTTTATATTTATAGTAAATGTTCTTTGATCGAAGTTTTTGGAACACTACCTCGGGAAACCGAGATGTAATGCCTTAATTATCTTGGCCGGATAATTAAGGTGTTACAGGCTCTCTTCCTCCTAATCCTAATCCTAATCCTAATCCTAATTCTAATCCTAATTCTAACTTCCTAAAAAACCCAAATACTTGATATTGTGGTTGTAACAGTAATTATACCATTTTCTGAATTTGGATCCTCTCAATTACTTTCTCTCTATTACCTCTCTAATACACTTTTATTCTAATATATTTTTTCTCTTCATTCATTTAAACATTACTTTTGTACAATAATTACGACCACTAGATCGTCTCAAGATTTAATCTACACCGTTTAAAAGCAATGGATGTCCATTTTTTTTCGAGTAATGGAGAGAATCCGGACACTGCTTTATTTCGAGTTAAGGGTAAGACAATGATCCGAACTTTGCAATTTTTTTCCGTTAAGGACCTCAACGATTATTTTTTTTTCCGTTAAGGACCTTAACAGTTAACACTGACACTATTAAGTTTCCGTTATGTTTCTAACATTATACTCCCTCCAAATTCCTTTAATGTTCCCCTTTCCTCTTTTACTCAAATTCATTAATGTTCCCTCTTTCCTTTTTTAGACAAGTTTGTGTGGTCAAAAATCAATTATATGTGGGGTCGTGTATATTGTGTGGTCCAAATTGATTCTCTTAATTTTTGGGCAAAAATGAAAGGGGAACAATAAAGGAAGTTGGAGGGAGTAATAGATTTCGGATTTTTAAGAACCAATATATTTTATGAAAATACTTGTATATTTTATAAGGCAAAATGTTTTAAGAAAATAGATTTTACGGAAAATTCACGTGGTACCCTCGAACTTTGGCATTTTGCACGTGGTACCCAACCTTTTAAGTTTGTGCACATGATATCCTTGAGTTGATTTCCTTTTTATCGTTATTAAAATTTTCAATTGAGCATGAATCATAGCCCAATCGGAATAGCCCAATTGAGCATAAATTGGTATATGAAAATGGTCATTCGATCGGAAATTTAAGATCGAAAATATGGTTGCTTTGTTGTTAAAAAACCTATAAAATGTTAATCGACGAATTTGTTTTTCTCAAATCGTTGATTATGACAAGAGATAATCACTTTAGGAAAAAAAATTTGACCGATTCTGAATTTCGATTTTAGTGTTTTGCGCAATTGAGTTTTTTTATAGCGACAAAAAGGACATTGTGTGCATGAAAATCAAACATGGAGGATATTGCGTACACAAACTTAAAAAGTTGGGTACCATGTGCAAAATGACAAAGTTTGAGGGTACCACGTGAATTTTCCGTAGATTTTAACAACCTTTATTTTATGAAAATATTTTTATATTTTAACAATCAAAAGTAATTAAGGGAAGAGAAACACACATATCCATTAATCTTTATGACATAGCAAAAAGACCCAAAATGCATACTACGGAAGATTAAGCTCCTTCTTGCTTCACAAATCAAAACTATCAAACCTAGGTGCTCAATTGAATAACTTTGTTCGGCAATCCAACTGATTTTTGTGATCTGTTGTTTCTATTGATTATTGTATGCTATAACAATGTACGATAAATGTTTTTGAGTCCTTGTCTTACCCTTAACTTGATTAATGTGTATGTGTGTTGCTCTTGCCGTAATTAATTTTTGATTGTTAAAATATATAAGTATTCTCATAAAATATATTGGTTGTTAAAATTTATTTTCAAAAATATTTTTCCTTATAAAATAAACAAGTATTTTCATAAAATATATTGGTTCTTAAAATTCGAAATCGATTTTAATGTTAAAAACATAACGGAAAAAAAATAATCGTTGAGGTCCTTAACGGAAAAGAATTGCAAAGTTCGAGTCCTTTTTTTTTTTTGAGGGAAAAGGGAGGTCGAAGCCAGGTCACATAGGCATAGCTCGAGCTACACTAAAGCCTTGTGCATCATGGAGCATTGTAGGCTGAACCCCATGAGGAGGAGCATGAAGCTCATGGTCGCTAAGAGGAAACCCAAGTGCCAAATTTGACAACTTATCAGCACCACAAAAATTTGCTTCCCTGTACATATGCCGGTGTCCATATTCCTCGCCATCAGCTGTAATCGCTTGCATTCAATAATAAGGGACCCATAGGTAAAGTTGTTTTCAGTGTTACCAATAACCAGTTTCACCACAATCTTAGAATCCGACTCTATAATAAGTTGTCTTACTCCGATTCTTCTAGCCAATCTAAGGCCAAACCATAAACTACGAAGCTCAGTTAGA
The DNA here is from genome assembly GCA_018983105.1 of Silene uniflora. Classification (NCBI taxonomy): domain Eukaryota; kingdom Viridiplantae; phylum Streptophyta; class Magnoliopsida; order Caryophyllales; family Caryophyllaceae; genus Silene; species Silene uniflora. The sequence continues at coordinate 17,223 of JAGPOY010003114.1, forward strand.
GTCACGGTCACATAACCAAGGTTTAAGACAAATTTCGAGTCCTTATTTTACCCTTAACTCGCTCTATTTCCCTCTTATGTCCATGTCAACCTGCTACCTTGTTCTTCTACTGAATTTTGGTACCCTCTTCTCTATTTCTCAATTGCATTTCCGCGATTGCATTTTCCGGATTCATCGACTTCCATGGTTATCGTCCTCATCCTCATTATCTTTGGGTTCATCTTCTTTTCTTTTTAATTCAACCTGTGTTTCTTCTTCATCTTCATCGCTGCAATTGTTTGGCCTCCTTCCAATAGGCGTGTCACATCAGAGGTCAGTACATTTGCCCTTTTTGCTTTTCGATTACTGGGTTTATTTCATTTCTTTACTGTTTTATGAGTATATCTTCCTCTTCCCCAAAATAAAGGCATCTGTTATGCTGCATGCATGCCTAAGACTTTCTTGTTTGTAAATGCTGAGTTGCTGATACGTTTTTGGTTAATATTAACTTGGATGGAAAGATTATGAGGTTCCGGCACTCGAGGTATTTGTGCTTATTGGGCAATCAATGAAACGAACACCATAAAATCAAGACATTGAAACGATTAGTTACCTCATCGTTGGTCATTTCGCCTTCTTGTGGCATGTTGCTCACTAATTAGTTTACATTAGACATCGTGTTTTCAATCATTTTCGCCAGTTGGTCCACCATTTCTAAATATATGATAGACCATGTCCGCTTTTGTTGCTATACTTCCAACTTACTTGCGCCTATCATTTCGCCAAATTGGGGCAGGGACAATGTACTTTCATATCAGTACTTCAGATAAGCATTATAAGCTCAAAAAATGGCAGCTTCAGAAGAGAATAGTTCGGTGTTCCCTATATTCATTTTGACCATGATGGTACTGCCTTTAGTGCCTTAAACCATAATGAAACTATGTCGTGCTGCTAAATAGAAGTCGAAAAGCATACATTTTCAGTGTGCTTTATGTTCCCTCTCTAGAAAGTACCATAAGTTGTTATTCAAAAGGGTGTGCAGACATTTTGGCCATCCACCATAACTCTCATGGCTCCTACATGACAAGCATGGCTACTTTGTGTATATTCTGTGTCTTTATTTTTCAATTTTGATTTGCAGATCTCAAACTTCTCTACTTGCAGTAACTTGACGCGTGTGTTGCTTTGGGTCATTATGGGCTTTCTGGTTATTACATCAAAAACATGAGCCGTGAGGTAGGCAAATTTTCTACTATAATCAATTGATATATTGGTGCTTAACAATACATATCAGCTTTTATGAATTTTTTTTTTTAACCTTTTAATTGGAACCCTCAGTCAAGCATGTCTTTTTAGAGAAACCGATTGATGTATAGGTGCTTAATAATACAGTACATTCTGAGCTATTCTGAATCTTTTCTTTCGCAACATTATGTTGCCAAAGATTCTTAGTTTTTTTCCTCTCACTGGATATTCAGCTTCAAGTTTTTTAGCCATTCAGTATTTTTGGCTTGCAACCCGGAGCTTTTGACTCTGAAATATGAAGGCATATAGAAAACTGTCTGTCGACTACCCTCCTGATAAGAATCCCGATCCAAGGCAGAGGCTGTTTATTTCACCCCTTGTGCTGCCCAAAAATTCTCTTTTGTATATTCTAATATATTGTAATATCTTTATTTATTTGCTGTGTGGAGGCCAACCAAATATTTCACGGAGTTTATTTCAAAGGCTTACCAGGCCTTGACTGATCCTTAATCCTGTGAAAAATATGAAAAATATGGCCATCCTGATGGGGCGACATTAGTGGGGTATTAGCATCGTCTGATATTGATGTAAGATGTTAGCTATTAAGGTAGAATATTGATTGCGAATTCAGTATGTTGAGGTTTATGTTTTTGGTTTTAATTTAATTGAGTTGCAAGAATTTTGGGGGGCCAAAAGAGAAGGCTTGATTGCAATTTTTTCACTCCTCCTGTTAGGGTGCAACATAGATTATCAGTATTCATAGCTGTCTAGAGGTGCTTAACAATTGTCTAGAGGTGCGTAACAATTGTCTTTTAGAGATGCTTAACAATTGTCTAAAAGAATTAGGAATTTTTTCCCATATCTAAAAGATCATTAGAGGAAGCTGCAGACAAGTTAAATATTCTAGAGGTGCTTAACAATTGTCTTTTATTCTTAGGTCTCAATTGCATTAGAGTTCTCAGAGACTATAAGTCGAAGAAATTCCCCTACAATTACGAAGGTAAAAGTGATTGCATTAAGTTGGCAATTATTGCATGAAGGGACTTGATGTTTATTCTCCCTTTATTATCTATATCTTGACTTAAAAATTCATAGCTGTCTTTAAGTATCTGTCAAGTTGGTCTGGAGAATCTGGACATATGTAAGTGAAAATTTGATTGGTCGAGAAGTTACAGAACATTGTTAGTTTTGTGATGTCAAATCTGCATAACCAGTAAAATTACTCTGATCTGAGCTGTAAGTGATTAATTTTGTTTCGTTTCACTTGTTTTGTGATACTATATGGTAAATCTAATTTGTTTGTAATCTGAATGTTAATAGGTTCACAGTGATCATCATGAGGTTGTTGCTGACATAGTCCAGACTAGCTTTCTTTTCTCTGTTCCCACGGATGGGCCTATGTCTTTTGCAACTCCTCGAGTATCTGTTCAATGGGCTTTGCGGTTTGAGTTCTTCGCCACACCAAGGAATATCGACTGGACTAGGTAGGGTTTTTTGACTTGTCAAATGAAGCAATTTAAAAAGTAGAAGGGAAAACTAGTTTGTAAATGAAGCAAAAAGAAGTAAAATACTTGCTATCCTGAATAAGTACTCCGTTAATTAAGCAAGAGGTTTATCTCTTTGGACGAACACACGTACTTATAGAAGGTGCTGCATAAATGTAAAATCTCAAATTCTTTACGTAAATACCCTGTGAAGCCCGCGGATTGTAGTTATAAAAAAAATATTTTGTAAGGAGATTTGGGAAAATAGCATATGCTTTACAATTCGAAGTGTAAAACCATCTTACAAGAAAATTTTTGCCCTTGCACTAACATGTATGGAGGGATGAAATAAATTTATTAGGAGACGAGCTTCTGTTTCTTCAGGTTTTTATTTTATTAATGGCTGGTGCTCCTGTTGAGTGATTAACCCTTCAATTTTATATATTTATTTTCATGGAAATTTGGTTCTTTTGAAAACAAAAACAACCTTATATGTAGGAAAGAAAGACAGGCCATTACATATGATATTGGGATGAAGGAGCGATGTTAATATTCTTTCATTTGTTTTTATTTTGGTTGCATGAATACTTGCAGGTACGAGCATCCCCTTTTGGTGGACGGAAGGGACATATGTGAGTGGTGTCTTCCAGTCATTGTGCACTCCCCTCAGCCTGGAGCTGCTACCAGCCACTTCAAAGCCTGGAAGAACCCATCATTCGAACCTCTTTGCCTCTTTGGGCACGTCACTGAAGGTAGCTCTCAAATATTTTCCTGCAACTGACTCCGTTTTCCCCATTTTAGTTTTAACTTTTAACAGGTCTAGTTGTGTTGTGCCACTTCTTTTGTTTTGTCGTGATTCATGATGACAAAAACATCTCTCATACACACTGCCATCTTCTACCCTTTCTTTAATTATTTTTCCTCGCTCAGATTCTGAGTCATTGCAGCAACTAGAACAAGGAGATCGGCCAGCAGTATTGACTTATGATTTATGAGGACAATGTGAATCTAAAAAGAGGAGGCCATTATTTGTAGTCTGCCAAGTAAGTGTCTGAATGTTTTGTGTATTCACTTACTACTAGTTACTCAAATTTTAGTGCATGCATTTGACTAGGGAGCAAAAATGTGCTGTTTAGAGCTGTTGTATGAAAAGGAACCATTTTTCACAACTCTCTGCTCATGCACTACATTTTTGCTTGATACTTGCTGATTCTGTTGTCCAAAATCATGACAGTCTAAATCGCCCTGGTGAAACAAAAGAAGTGGACTGATTTACGCGGAACAGAATGTAATGTTTATGACGTGGGCTCTGAGATTATCCTTGCTGCTTCTCTATGGCTCTCTTTACACCAAAATACAACAAATACGGAGTATATTAAAATGTTGGCTTAGAGTCGCGGTTAATTAGTACTGTAATACCTTTTTCCAAAATTTTCCACTGCATATTGCATATCACTTTAAACAGGAGAGGAGAATCCATTTCACAAGTTTAAGTAGTTTTCATCCTAAAACTTGTTGACATCAACAAGAATGAATTCTTAATTATAAAGTGACCATACTCTTTTAATTCGTCTATGTGAGATACACTCATGTGATCAAAGAGGAGAACTTAGACAACGAGAGTGACGGTTAGTAATTTTGATTATACTATAAGCAATGAAAGATCTTATACTTCTCATAATATAATGCAAAACTCAATTGAACAAAAAACACCCTGAATTATACCTATCTTACTGTAAACAATCATTCAAATTCCAATTTAATTAGACGCTAACGTAATACAAAAGTATGAAGAACGAGGTTAAAATATTGCTTAGATGTGACGGACATCTTTGTAAACAAAGTTACTTATACTACAAAATACTTTGATTGTCTTTTTGTTTATTTTTTTTATTAAAACATTGTAGCTTATGAAAGTTATTTTAGTGGGTTAGTGAAATAAAGTAACATGATTTCACATTAACAATTGTGTAAAAAAATCACATTAGAATAGTTTCCTTTTTCGTCACTGCGAGTATATTATTTGAACTCTTACCTAAATGGTTGGAATCAGAATCTTGGACAGATGGAATCCCATACATGCCAACCTTATTTCCCATTTACGATTCTATGTTCATCTAATAGTGGATAAATAAGAAAAAAGAATCATAAAATATTATTAACTAGTTTAAATTTGATTTGTCTTTAAAAGGTTTCAAAGATTCGGAATTGGAATCGGAATCGGAATCTTGCAATAATGTAATTTCACATATTTCTTTATCTCTTAATATGATCCTATTAGAATATACACAAATTTTTCCATATTCTGATTGATTTTACTTGAAATGCTTGAAACTCAAAAAAGATTCCAACCATTTACTAACCATTTTTAGCTGGAAGAATTTCATCACATAAATAAACTTATGGAAAAGAAGGTCTTACTTAAATATGGAATATGAAGGTTAACACTTAACACAGACTAGAATAACCGTTTTTATAGAGAAAAAACTTTTCAAATACTTAACAAATATTTTTGACATAATATACATCTTTACATAATAATTACATATATATAGTAACCGTTTTACATAAATATTCGTGTTTGAATTCATTGTCGTTTCGGACTCAGCTTGAATCCGGTTGTACTTAACCTATATCCAATAAATAAATAAAAAGAATCTCTTAGACTAATATATATAGAGATACTGCCCAACGCAACTGTTATTCATATTCATACGGAGTAGTTGTCTAGTTGATAACAAATCATCCTCACTTTTCTCCCTTTCTATCATTTCTCAAAAACACAAAAAAATGTCTGCCCTTAACGATCTCATTAACCTTAAAATCTCCGAGACAAGCGAAAATATCATTGCTGAATACATATGGTACTTTTATATTTTCTTTTTTATTGTATTATTATGTATATAGATCCACCTTTTTTTTAACATACAATAATGATCATAAATAATGCATGTTTGATGAGTTTTCCGTCGCCACAGGATTGGAGGTTCCGGCATGGATATGAGAAGCAAAGCCAGGGTATCGATTTCTCTCTAAACATTTGTCTTAATTTTATACTCCGTATATTTTAAATTTAGGTTTTTGTATGAAACCATTTTATCGTATTATGAGAAATATGTATCCCTATAATATTTTTCTTCGGTAAGATTTCGGGTTGATTTCATATGTTAGATTATTAACGTTAAAAAATATAATCTCATATACAATAATATAAATGATTTATATGTGTGTGTAACAGACGCTGCCAGGGCCAATAAGCGACCCAGCAAAATTACCCAAGTGGAATTATGACGGATCAAGTACCGGACAAGCCCTTGGACATGATAGTGAAGTCATCTTATAGTATGTTCTTTTTTCTAATTCACTGGTTTCGACTTTATTTCAATCCATACTCGAGTAAATTGCATTTTTTGTTTCCGATATAGGGTTATATATTTGATTATTTTAGCCTCTGTTATTTATTATAATTTAATTTAGTTTAAAAAACCATACTAAAGTTTATGTAGACAATTACATACACAGATCAAACTCAAACCTGTAATTTAAGGTGTATTATAAGTACGGAGAGTACCAATTTTTAATAATTCGCTACAGATACGAATGATGAACAAAGGAACAAACTTTGTTTTTTTTTTCTAATTTAGGCAATAAATTAGGGAAAAGAGAGGTATAAAAGATTGTTCTATAAATGGAATCCTAGGAATCTGGTATATGGAAAGATTCAATATGATACTTGGAATCAGTAATCCATTTGATTTTCTTCCTAAAATAAATGATTGGAAGTCAAAACAGTTAACAGCTGGGCCCTACTATTAGTCCTTCCTAACTTAACTTTTTATTCCGTTTGACTTGTCTAATTTGAATATTCTTCTTTTTCTATTTTCTT
>JAGPOY010003115.1:0-13393 GCA_018983105.1 Silene uniflora
AAAGAGTTCTACATTGTCCTCATTCGACTTTGATGGTTAAAAATGTCGTCCATGGTGGAATATATGCCCACAAGCTAGGCCACATCTAACCATACTGTTAAGAGGTATCATGCATGTTTTAATTAAAGGCCTTATCTCGGTCATCTCGCTGTAGCAGCGACAACAATATCAACCCAATATACGATTGTGGACTTGTGATGGCCTTCAAACAACTTGGTCGCATTTCAATGTTGTAACCATATTTAATAAAATGAATTTGAGGTACAAGTCACAGATATACTAGTTTATCAAAATTTACTAACCCTCGGCAACAGTCTGCTCGATCTCAAAACAAAAGAGGTAATTTTATCCGAAAATGTTGGAACCAACAAAGAGTGAGAGATAAAAGCCTAGAAAACACCTCTGGAATAGAATCTGTGTGCATGTCTTCTGGCTTCTATCATGCAGTCCGAGCTGACTGCCCAGTCTGCTGCAGAGGGAATTTGAACAGGAAAAACAAAATCTAGTTACAAGTGTCTAAAACCCACATTATTATGTACTACTCTACTCTGTCGCTGCGAGTAATTTAGTTTTCTTTTGGATCGACTTTTTAGTCTAAGCATGTCTAACTTGTAAGTCGGATAGTGTCTCGCATTCACTCTACATCATGCAAAACATGCCTTAACGAGAAAGACGAAAAAAATCATAATATACAAACTATTTGTGTTCTACTTCTAGTATTTACTAACATCAGGTACAAGAGCAAGACTGAAGAGGACCAGCAATCGAATACAATCCACAAATAGACATATAGAAGATATGTGCATTTACTCTGCTTTACCCCTTCTCTGCTACCCCTAGGCCACCACAACCTATCTCATTACTGCATTACATGCTAGTTGCTACTACTACACTCCCTTAAGTTTAGGGTACAACACTACAACAACTAACCCTTAGGCCCTGTTCTTTTAGACTTAATTTCAGTTCAGTTCAGCTCGATTCAGTTCAGTTCAGTTCAGCTCATTCAGTTCAGTTCAGTTCAGTTCAGTTCAGTTCAGTTCTTCTCTTTATAAATTAACTCTTACTTCAGTTCAGTTCAGTTTAGTTCAGTTCAGCTCCAATAAGTTCAGTTCAGTTCAGTTCAGTTCAGCTCCATTAAGTTCAGTTCAGAGAGTTTCAGTCCAAAAGAACAGGGCCTTAGTCTCGAAATAACTTAAAATTGCCTAAGCGGCCTAGCATGCATGAATCATCATTTAAAACCGCAAGAAAATTTGAGTAAACTAAAAAGAGATAAGTGGAATCCAAAGCGAAGATAAACGAGAAAATACTTAACTGTAATAATGCCTCGTCACCAGAAAAATAAAAAAAATAATGTATACTACTTCCTCCATACCAATGAATTCTATATATTTGCTTTATTCACGTTTACCAATACTCGTTTTCTTTTGTTAATAACTTTAGTTACATATTAATAAAAATTATAAAAATCTGATATTCATAATGTACTCGGTAAGACAATTTAAACAAGATCTCGCATGACTATCTTTTATGCTATATATTAGAAGTTGTATCGAAGATTCAATCGACTTATGAATAGTGCCCAAAAAGTGAAATGTATAGAATTGATTGGAATGGAGGAAGTATAAAGCTTATAACAAAAGTGAAAAGAGAATGTGTCAATTCGGTCCAAGTGGCCAACTGTCCAAAGCTCAAGTTAATCTTATAGTGCAGTTAAAAAATCGAGTTTACGGACAGGATGTCAGTAAAAGGAAAGTACCCCTGGTAACTCTTGAGCATTAAAACACAACTATATAGAGCAACTTTAGCAGGCTTAGTCCATTGTGATATCTGAAAATAACCTAGGAAGGTTCAGAAAAGAGAATTCACAAAAAAATGGAGAAAAGGAGAGCGATATTTACGACCATATTTTTAGGGATGTTCTTACCCGGCCTTTCTGTCGTGGCTAATGCTCTAGATGGTGCTGCCACTTATCCGCTCGCCCCAGCCCTGTTCATATTCGGCGACTCCCTGATAGACAATGGGAACAACAATTACATGATCACCTCTGCAAAGGCAAACTACTTTCCTTATGGAATAGACGCCGGAGGGCCTTCAGGAAGGTTCAGCAACGGACTTACTGTCGTTGATTATGGAGGTAACTTGTTCAATAAAAGTTCTTACTTGAAACCCAACTTCTGATAATTATTTTGTGAGACGTTCTGTAGTTCAAATTATACAATATTAAATTAAAATATAATTTGGTGTCTGAAATTAGTTAAGAAAAGTATACAGGATGGGCTAGTCTCACATCAACTTTTTTACTCAGCTTTGCTAATTTGTTTCCCTTTCTGGTTCATACAACGAAGCTCGTTATCTGGGATTGCCATTCATACCACCGTTCTTCTCTATAACGTCTTTTGGGAAACACATTCTGAGGGGAATCAACTATGCATCAGCAGCAGCTGGAATTCTGGATGAAACTGGAAGACATTATGTAAGCTTTCTTACTCAGTAGGAAAAAAGGCAAGAATTTTCTCAAATTTACGGAGAAATGCGTTTATAAATGAACTATATGAGACGGTCTCACATGTGAGTATTACAGTCTCAGACAACACTGTTAATCTGACAATGAAATCCTGTTAGGGGCAACGAACAAGCTTAAATGGGCAGATATTACAGTTTGAGACAACAGCTAAACTGAAACTACCAGAATTGTTCCGAGACCAGGGTGAATTATCCCAGTACCTTGCAAAGTCAGTGTTTTTAATCAACATTGGAGGCAACGACTACCTAAACAATTATCTCATGCCTGACCGATATGAAAGCAGCCGTACATACAGTCCAGAAGCCTATGCTGATCTCCTCATGAACACACTTACAACCCAGATCTCGGTATACCTCTTCCACCTCACTAATTCTTATTGTTTTCAGCTGTACATCTTAAACACAAACAGATAGCCTACTTAATTAGTCGTTCAGATAATTAAACTAGTCCGTAATCACGCTGTATTTTTTTCTCTGTAGAATTTTCACAAGCTAGGTGCAAGGAAATTTGTACTGGTGGCCTCAGGTCCATTGGGTTGTATACCTGCATTTTTATCCAAGTCAAATGATAACAGATGTGTAGAAAGCGTCAATGACGTAGTCTCTATGTACAATAGCCGACTAATTTACCTGACGGGTACACTTAACAGCACCCTTCCAGATTCTATGTTTGTCTACCAGGATATATACACTCTATTCTACGACATGATCCACAATCCTTCTGAATATGGTGAGCAACGACATTTACGACCATCTAATCTAATATGGGATACAATCCACTAGACTTTGTATTTACGGTTGGTGATGTCTATTGCAGGGTTTTATGACGCAACTACAGCTTGTTGTGGAAATGGGAAAGATGGAGGAGAAGTTTCGTGTCTTCCTTATCAGCAACCATGTAAAGACAGAGATCAGCATGTGTTCTGGGATTCCTTCCACCCAACTCAAGCAGCAAATGCCATCATAGCGCGCAGAGGCTACAGTCTGTATGCTACAGACTGTACTCCCATCAGCATTTACCAGCTGGCGCAACTATAAGGCGTCTTGTATGTTGAAACCAAGATATTGATTCCATACAATATCATAGTTTGATGACCGTCTTCTATTAGCAGATTTAAGCATGAAAATTGAAAACCATAGTTATGACCATGGAATGTAGAGATTAAAGCTCGAATTATGTTACTCAATTTTTTTCATATTACCTTGCTACTCGTGTTCTACACTAGACAATTGGGACGCTTCATGATACACCAGAAACATGTGGACTTTTCATAAATATAGCCGAGTCTGACACTTGAACATGAACCCTTGCTGAATACGGAGTACTTAAACATTGCAATTTTGGTTTCAGCAGTACAGTACAGTATATTATAGCAGGAATCATAGCATAATAAACTTCTCAATCCTGATACAAACAGGTGTTAAAACAGAAATTAACAGCACGAGAAAAACAAAGCCTTGGCCGAAAAATGACCCGATACTAAACTCGCCTGAAAATAACTTGAACTCGAAACGACCGATTCGATAATGAAGCCACACGTTAGGATCAAGATCAGACCCGACCCGATTTGTAAACGGATAAATTTATTGAAAATTTGGATTCAAAACAAATGAAAGCAATATAAAATTATTTGAAATAATCTAAATAAATTTTTACAATTTTTAAATAAGGTTTGCTTATATTTGTTTTAATTATAATTTTAACACATGATTGATTATTTGTCACGCATGTGTGGTAATGGATCGGTCCAGTAGTTCATATAACTATGCGATATAAAGTCTTTTGGACAAAATGTTGTTTACTTGTATCACATTATTTTTTTTTTTTATTTTTTTTATTTTTTTTTTTTGGCAGCTGTAACGAAAGGTGTCCTAACTAAGCATAGCCTTACATGCAAGGCCATGTGCAATACAATTAAAAGCCCTAAGGATATAACTAAAAGAAACACAATGAAAATAAGGGCTAAGGGAAAGGATTTCCTCCAAAATCTCCTTAGTAAGATGATGTGCTCGTTCAATCCCTGCAAAAAACGCAATTAAAGGAAGGCAGTCCGGTGATACTTCTATATGCCACAGACCTCTGCTTCTTGCCCAGTAAATCACTTCACGAAGTCCCAATGCTTCCGCCTGCATAGCCGACTCTGCTTTAATAGCTTTGCTTGTTTCAAAAAATCTGTTACCAGTTTCCGTAAAAGCAACCCATCCTATGCCGACTTGGTCCCTAGCTTTCCATCCTGCATCAACCATAATTCTAATGCTTGCACAATTATACCTTGATCCCACTGTGTGAAATGGTCTACTTTCCCGCAACATCCTCATTTTTTCATCTTCCATGTCAGCTATAGCAGTGATTCTTCTCTCCTTATCTTTTTTAACTTCAAGTACCGCCTTATCAGCATTACTTACCATTTGCATCCATAAGTTGAGAAAGAAACTTGGGTGAAAGCTCTCCCCTCTAAAGAGAATCATATTTCTTATACACCATAGACACCATAAGGTCGCCACAAATCTTATTATCCTAGTTTCAGCATCCTCAAGTTTGTCCAAGTAGTTAACCCAATGGATTATCCACTTTCCAATATCCATATTACGTCCCATGGTGTCCCTAATTCCAAGCTCAGAACAGGCTCAGATCCTTTTCGCAGTCTCACAATCTCTGAATAGGTGTTCTCTAGATTCAGTAACCATGTCTTCTTGACTACATAGCTTGCATCTCAGATCTACATCAATTTTCCTCCTCTCAAAGTTGCTTCCCACCGGCAAAGTATTTGTAATAATGCGCCATACAAAAATTTTCCATATCATCGGCCCCGGTAATTTCCATAACTTCCTTTTACAAAAAAGATTTTCCCTCTTCATCAAGTCTTGTTCTATCCTTCTCCGATCCTTTCACCTCCATAAATCTTGTGAATAAGACACCATATCCACTCTTGACATTATAATCTCCTGTGCTACTATGTGGCCAGCAGACCTCATCATTGATGCGGTTTCTAGAAAGGGGCATAGCTAGGATTTTACTTACGGTCTCTTCTGAGAAAAGAGTCCGAATTAGTTCTTCATTCCATCCTTCGTCCTCCTCCCGCTCGCCTCCCCTGATGAGTTCCCCCACTTTCATACTTCGAAGATGAACTGAATCAATAGTGAGTATATCGTTACTAGCCTCCGGGTAATCCCCCTCTACCCACTTCCTGGTCCAAATATTCAGTTCAGATGTGATCCCTGGCTTCCATCCCATATGTTGTCGGACTAAATTCAATCCACATAATATACTTCTAGCCCCCCAAGACAAATTTGATTGGAATCTTATAGTCCTCTCCTCACCTAGCCCATTACTTTCCATTAGCTTTTTCCGGAAGATCTGACTAAAATAGGAGTCTTGATCCGAAACAAGCCTCCAAGCATGTTTAGCCAGCATGGCTTGGTTTAGGCACTCAATATTCCTTATACCAAGACCACCCTCACTTTTTGGAAGACTAAGAAACTTCTGACTACACCAGTGGATGGTTTTCCCTGTTCTACACCCTGCCCACCAAAAATGTGACAAAAGAGAGTTGAGTCTATTTGTCACACTTACCGGTAATTTGAATACCGATAGAATGAAATTGGAGAGATTTGATAGGACGGATGTGATAAGTGTAAGCCTTCCAGCTGGAGAAAGGAATATTCCATTCCACGACGAGATTCGCTTCATAACATGCTCAATCAAACTCCTAAACAGCTTCTTCTTTGATCCCTGAAAATCAGTAGGTAGCCCCAAGTACTTGCCTAGCCCCTTATTTCCTTTTATCTTAAGAATTTTCATACACCTCCTTGCTTTTCTGAGCTTCGTGTTCGGACTAAAAACAATGCCCGATTTTTCCTCATTGATAAGCTGACCCGGCACTTTGCAGTACTTTCCCAACAAATTACGAAAATCTTTAATAGATTCCTCCTTGTCTTGCAGAAAGAAAATTGCATCGTCCGCGAAGAACAAATGTGTCAGCTTCAATTCTCCCCCCTGTCCTAGATTAATATCATTGATCCTACCATTCTGTTGATACCGTATCATATTCTTTGACAAGGCCTCAATGCAAAGCACAAAGAGGTAAGGAGAAAGTGGATCTCCTTGCCTAAGCCCACATTTAGGCTGAAAAAGCTGCATTGGTGCACCATTGAACAGAACTTGATAGGAGACCGAAGTGACACAATTCATAATCAAAGTAACAATCTTCTCAGGCAAACCAACATTTAGCAACACTGCTCTAAGAAACTTTCAATCAACCCGATCATAAGCCTTACTCATATCTGCTTTGAAGGCAAAAATTCCTTTTTTACCATTTTTGCGGGAGTTGATTTTGTGAATGGCTTCATGTGCGATTAAGATATTATCTGAAATTTGTCTACCTGGGATAAAAGCATTCTGGAATTCTCCCACTAAGTATCCCATCACCTTAGCCAATCTATTAGTGATACAYTTTGACACAATCCTCATCATGACATTACATAGGCTGATTGGTCGGTAATCATGAACACCTTCCGGGTTTTCGCTCTTAGGTATTAAAGTAATRAACGTCCTATTAAGCTCCTTAAGRATCATACCMGAGTTCAACATAGATAGGATCGCCTTTGTGACATCCTTTTTAATAAAAAACCAGCATTTCTGGTAGAAAACCGCGGGCACACCATCCGGTCCCGGCGATTTAAGAGCTCCCATCTTAAAGACCGCACTTCTCACCTCCTGAGCCGTAAAAGGTCGTTGCAGCCAGTCCGCATCATCACTTCTAATAGAATTTGTGCATCCATTCATGATTTCCTCCATAATGAGCGAATTATTAACATCCCGATTTCTACAAATCGGATTGTATAAATCCACAAAGTTGGCCTGAAAAATATTACCTACCATTTCCGGATCATATATCCATGTCCCATCCTCTCCTTTGATACCAAGAATGAAGTTTCTGCCTGCTCTACCCTTAACCCAGTTAAAGAAGTATTTAGTGCAAGTGTCCCCTTCCACCATCCATCTTAATTTCGCTCTTTGTCTCCAGAAAGTAGCAGCCGCTTTCGAGAATTCCTTGAGCTCCTCATTTGTTTTCGAATACACTTCATCATTTCCTTCTTGAATCGCAATATCCATTCCTTTTTCCAACTCCACATCGAAGTCATCCCATTTTTGTCGCCAAATTTGGCGCTTATCAAGTGCCCACTTCTTCACCTTGTGTCGTACAGAGGCTAATTTCCTTACTATTTTATACACCGGATTTCCCGCTATTCGAGTAGCCCACGTCTCCTTAATAAGTTGAATACACTCTTCATGTGCGAGAACCCATGCATCCATTTTATATGGTTTCCTTCTTGAATTATGAGTAAGATGCAAATCTAGCTCAATTGGGGCATGATCCGAAATTTGAATTGGATAATGTTTTATTCCGGTGTTGGGGAACAGAAATAGCCAATCCTTAGATCCCAAGGCACGATCAATTCTTTCATACACCCTCTTATCCCCTTTTCTATTATTACACCACGTAAATCTTGGTCCTTTGAAGGGTATATCCACCAACTCATTCTTAATCCTCCATGAGTTAAAGTCATAAGCTCCACTTATCGCTCTTGTATTCTTGCTTAATTTATCACTACCAAACTCTACTTGGTTAAAATCTCCCAAAATCAGGTATGGGTGGTTCAAAGTTTCCAAGCACCTCTCCAAATCCTCCAAAACCGATTGTTGTATTTGAACACACGGGGCACCATAAAAGAGCACAAGATACCACAGACGACCACTACATTTTTCCACTACTAGAACGATGAAATTACTACAAGACACCACATGGCTAATCTTAGCCTCCTTGCGCCAACCTACCCAGAGACCACCCGAACTACCTATGGCATCAATGCCTACATAGTTTTCAAAACCAAAAGGTCTAAAAAGGGGGAAAAGATTACCTGCATTACATTTAGTTTCGATAAGAAAAAGAAAATCATAATATTTATTACTTAATAACGCTCTAATTTTCGGAATCGTTGGGGCGAGCGTATTATTTAGACCCCGACAATTCCAAGTCAAGCCCATCATGGCGATCGAGGGGATTGGTCAGGCCCAACCCCCGCAAAGCCCTCATCTTTGAACAACCCACATGAATCTGATGATTCTCCCATCTCAATGTCTTCACTCAACATATGGAACCCTCCTTTAGCTTTTGAATCTTGCTCCACCAATCCAGAACCAATACACCTTTTCTTAGCCAAATTTTGATGATAATCTTTGGCCTTTTCGGTGGATCTCACTGCCTCCTCAGGAACCAGCACCTCAGAACTCATAGTACAACACTTTCTCTTCTTAGAAGCAACAATAACCTTTTTGTTCTCCTCAGCAAATGAGGACTTGTGATAACAGTCACCTAAGTCCCTAAGGCTATCAGAGAGGCTTGGAATGCGTCTTCCCTTATCCATTTCAGCTATTAGTTTTGAAGAAATTACATTTCCTGGAATGTCAAACAAAACAGGTCTCTGGCTCTTCTTATCCTTTCCTTTTTGGTCCATCAGTTTTCCTTTCCCCTTCCTCCTTTCATTCTCCTCTTCAGTGTCATCCTTTCCAACTCTAGCCCTTATCATTTCTTCCATATTCCCCAGCAGATTGTCTTCACCACAATCTGGGTTCCTCACCCAATTCAGCTGCAGTTCAGTGTTGACTTCCTCTGACCTATCAGTGGATACAATATTAAGAGTACTACCCTCCATAGTCATATCCGAATCCTCAATAGGACTTTCACTGCCATCACTTATATGAGAAACCTAATTAGAAGTAGTCGTATCCGAGTCATCAATAACAATAACAAAATCATCCCTCATTAAATCTTCCTGCTGGTCACCTTCATTAATTAATCCACCAGTCCCAGTCCTAGTCCTTCCCACAAACAGACCACTTAAAGGGGGATTTCCCTGACCAATTACAATAACCTCATTTACATCAGCAGTAGTAGAAAGATCGTTGGATTTTTCTCGTTGAGAGTTATGAAAATAAGAACTATCTCCATGAGCAAATTGGACATGATTTTGGTGCAACAACACTACACCGGAAAAAGGTTGTTCATTCCAACTGAATATCATGCCAGGTTTAATACATCTCCTTATTTCTACACGCGGATCACCAGTCTGGAAAAAGCCTCTCGATTTTCTATCATCGCAATTAGAATCCAATCTAGTTCTAGAGTGTAAAAGTCTAGAATTGTTAGCTCTCAAGTCAAGATTAAACATAGTATGTTGAGCCTCTTTAAAATGAACATGAAAACCCCTCGCTTGAAATCTCTGCATCACCTTTTCTACACTAGCCTCAATCCGTTTCTTAATCTCAGTACAACAATGCTGTTTATGCCCTATCTTCCCACATCTAACACAATATTTAGAGATTTCTTCACACTTGAATTGAATCCAGAGTAACGTCTCATTATCCACACTCAAAAAGAATCCAGGTGCAAGTGGTTCAGATAAGCAAACTTTCACCCTAATTCTGATATAATCATTATGAGGTAATGAATGAAAACTTTCAATTTCGACCTCTCCCCCTAAGCATATTCTGAATAACCCCAGCAACATGCATACTCATGTATTCGAAAGGCAGACCATACACCCTCATCCACAACCATGTATGAGTGAAACGAATGGTATGTGGCGAAGATAAGGGCTCCTAAGCTTTGAATACCATCAAGGCCCCTTTAAAAGAAGCAACCTTCTTGTGTATTATATTAAGATAGTCAAGAGAATTAGAGAAATGAAGGATAAACAAATCCCCCATATTGTAGACAGTAACTTCACCTCTTAGTCCCCACTTATCGTCAATAATGTGTCTGATAGTACATGGATTCAGCAGTCTATAGTCTACAAGGTAACCAATCAAACATTCACTCCAAAACTTGCTAGAATGATTCATGACCACCGGGTTAAGGTGAGAGGTACCATTCGATCGACACTGTGAACAAGAAAAACCACCCGACTTCCTCTCCATATAGTGAAGAGAAAAAATAGAAAATTTACAATGTAAAAAAACAGTCAGACAATCAACGGAACTGGAACACGACAACGTCGACACATGTATGGTAGAAATGAAATCTACAATGTAGAGGAATAAATTGGGGAAACCAACTTGATTACTATAAATTGGGGAAAACCAATTTAATTCCTACGGAGTAACTAGGAGCATTAGAAACAAATTGAAACTTAAACAAAATAGCAGCCACTTTTAGACATCATTGACAAATGCTGTGAACTTTCCTGAGTTGCGCAATAAACCGATCAGCTACAAACAACGCGTTTTCCAATCGGTTACAATATTGGTGTTGATAATCCGATCTACCCCAAACAGCACCCTTTCCGATCGATTACAATACTGATGATGATTAGCCCAGAACCTCGATTTCGGCTCCAAGATGATCGATAAGATCGCGAAAAAGTTGGTGAAATAATACTTATAACTGGGTTTCTTCATCAATCAGATTTTGAGATTATCGATCTCATGATATGTATGCTTTTATTAGTAGCTTAGATTTGTGATTGGGGTTAATAGATGATTTGATTTGATCTGATTTTTGTAAAAGATTGTTGATTTCTGATTTTATCGTTTTTTATTTGGGGTTTTTTTGGAAAAAAACTCACTTGTAGTGAGAGGAAGCTCTCAGTTTAGAGAGATAAAGTTAATTTTGCATGCATCAAGCTTACTATATTTGAACAAATATTTGTAAAAACACAAATTTTTATAATCCTACTTATTAGAAAGATATTCAACCTCGATCATATAGTAGTGATCACAATTTCTCAAATCGTGATTATTAATAAGATACTAAATCTTATCACACTAATTATGAAAGTTCAAACCGCTTCACTATGGTGAACAAATCACCAAAAAAACACTTGTTGTCGTACACAAGTATATGGATTAAGGCACAATTCAAATTAAATTATTAAAATCCCTTCATTCATATTGTTCGATCGAAAATTTCGCTAAGCTCATAATCATCTCAAACGCTATAAACAAGAAATTTTCGTAATTTAATTTACTCTTTAAATGAAACGAATTCATTAACGCTTAATAAGCAGCTAAACAAATTAGCCATTCACCCTTATAAATACCGCTAAACAAATTAGCATGTACAATAATATCCCTTTGATATTAGACGTTAAAATTTAAAAAAAACTTGATCATAACACATATGATAGTTTTAACGAGTTATTGATATATAACTAATATGTATTCAATTGTCGCTCATCTCTCATGTAAGAACTAATTTTACATGTTCCATTATTATATATTACTAGTCCCTTCGGGGACGTCTGATAAAATATTATACATGACTAAGATGTAAACCATTTATGTAAGACAAATTTACATAAATTAATATATCACTAAGATATAATGGGGTCTCTTGTGTAAAACGAATTTACACATAGAAGTATATCACTAAGATATAAATATTTTCGTAAAACAGATTTACGATATATATCACAAAGATATAAACCTTGTATGTAAGTTATAAAATCTCATGAACAACAAATGTTAATAAGATATTTAGTTTTCTAGGTAATACAAAATTACACAATTTCACAAGATAAAATAAACGGAAACGGATTCGTAAATTCTAACTTTATCTTGCGAAACACAATA
Organism: Silene uniflora; assembly: GCA_018983105.1. Classification (NCBI taxonomy): domain Eukaryota; kingdom Viridiplantae; phylum Streptophyta; class Magnoliopsida; order Caryophyllales; family Caryophyllaceae; genus Silene; species Silene uniflora. Next base: position 12,158 of record JAGPOY010003115.1, read on the forward strand.
TACAGCTAATAATGAGTAGCATATACTAATCAGACACGTAGTCGAACATCAATATTTCTCATACCCATAAATTTATTAGCCAAAATGCTCAAAGGAAATGTCACTAAGATATTTAAAATTTACATACAAGGATAAATTTTACGTAACTTAGAAAACATCACTCAGATATTTATCATTTACACGTAAAATAAACTTATGAGACATACTCATAAAATATTGGATATAATTAATTTCACTAAGAAAGGAAATTATACATATAAAACACATTTAAATCATATCGCTCTCATGCTTTATATGAAACATATTCATATAGGGTATACCTAAATCACTAAGATATGTATTTATTCATATAAAACATATTTATATGGGTACCCGAGTTTTATATGAAACACATTCATATAATCGTACTTTTAACCAAACAAATTGGTACCATTATAAACTCATAATGTCACAAAGACATTTAAGCAAAAAATATATATGAAACCAGTACAGTAAGAAAACGGATTTGTAATGCAACAAAGAGACTAAGGCAGAAATATATTTCACATACTATCAATTAGAGGTGGCCAAATGCGGGCTTGGGCCGGACATGGGCCGGGCTCACATTAAATTTTTGGCCCACGGACAAGCGGGTTAGCGGGTTTGGGACGGGTTAGTGGGCTGGGCCTTTGTATTTTTCTAAAAACCCTTTGTCCGTGCCCGCTTATTTAGCGGGCGGGATGGGCCGGGTTAAATGGACGGGACGGCCCATGAACAGCTCTACTATCAATGTATTTCAACTTCAATCCCTGTTATCCAAATGTCAAGAAACTTGCGGTGTATGTAAAGAAAATGGAAAAAAAAATATGATAAATATAATCCAACACCAAAACATAAAATCCAGTTTATTTCTTTCCCCTGCCTATCTACCATCTCACCATTGTCATCTTCCCTTCCATTAATTTAATCCAAGACCAAAAAAACATCAGTCCATCATCTCGTCTTCCGCCATTCTTCACAAAGAAGAAGACAACCAAGTTTACAATTGACAAACATATTTCTCTACATGAGGAAACTTATTCCCATTGTAGAAGTTCACGGGTCTGATGAAGGAGCGATTCAAATCGCGATTCCGATTCGAGTGCGTGTGCTAAGATACGTAAATAGCACAGACAAGTACGATCTTTCTTATTGATATGAACCATGTATTTATACAAAGCGATGGCTAGGTTTAGGGTTACCCCTTTCCCAAGACAT
>JAGPOY010003115.1:13408-27045 GCA_018983105.1 Silene uniflora
TTTCAAAACCAAAAGGTCTAAAAAGGGGGAAAAGATTACCTGCATTACATTTAGTTTCGATAAGAAAAAGAAAATCATAATATTTATTACTTAATAACGCTCTAATTTTCGGAATTGTTGGGGCGAGCGTATTATTTAGACCCCGACAATTCCAAGTCAAGCCCATCATGGCGATCGAGGGGATTGGTCAGGCCCAACCCCCGCAAAGCCCTCATCTTTGAACAACCCACATGAATCTGATGATTCTCCCATCTCAATGTCTTCACTCAGCATATGAAACCCTCCTTTAGCTTTTGAATCTTGCTCCACCAATCCAGAACCAATACACCTTTTCTTAGCCAAATTTTGATGATAATCTTTGGCCTTTTCGGTGGATCTCACTGCCTCCTCAGGAACCAGCTCCTCAGAACTCATAGTACAACACTTTCTCTTCTTAGAAGCAACAATAACCTTTTTGTTCTCCTTAGCAAATGAGGACTTGTGATAACAGTCAGCTAAGTCCCTAAGGCTATCAGAGAGGCTTGGAATGTGTCTTCCCTTATCCATTTCAGCTATTAGTTTTGAAGAAATTACATTTCCTGGAATGTCAAACAAATCAGGTCTCTGGCTCTTCTTATCTTTTCCTTTGTGGTCCATCAGTTTTCCTTTCCCCTTCCTCCTTTCATTCTCCTCTTCAGTGTCATCCTTTCCAACTCCAGCCCTTATCATTTCTTCCATATTCTCCAGCAGATTGTCTTCACCACAATCTGGGTTACTCACCCAATTCAGCTGCAGTTCAGTGTTGACTTCCTCTGACCCATCAGTGGATACAATATTAAGAGTACTACCCTCCATAGTCATATCCGAATCCTCAATAGGACTTTCACTGCCATCACTTATATAAGAAACCTGATTAGAAGTAGTCGTATCCGATTCATCAATAACAATGACAAAATCATCCCTCATTAAATCTTCCTGCTGGTCACCTTCATTAATTAATCCACCAGTCCCAGTCCTAGTCCTTCCCACAAACAGACCACTTAAAGGGGGATTTCCCTGACCACTTACATTAACCTCATTTACATCAGTAGTAGTAGAAAGATCGTTGGATTTTTCTCGTTGAGAGTTATGAAAATAAGAACTATCTCCATGAGCAGATTGGACATGATTTTGGTGCAACAACACTACACCGGAAAAAGGTTGTTCATTCCAACTGAATATCATGCCAGGTTTAATACATCTCCTTATTTCTACACGCGGATCACCAGTATGGAAAAAGCCTCTCGATTTTCTATCATCGCAATTAGAATCCAATCTAGTTCTAGAGTGTAAAAGTCTAGAATTGTTAGCTCGCAAGTCAAGATTAAACATAGTATGTTGAGCCTCTTTAAAATGAACATGAAAACCCCTCGCTTGAAATCTCTGCATCACCTTTTCCACACTACCCTCAATACGTTTCTTAATCTCAGTACAACCATACTGTTTATGCCCTATCTTCCCACATCTAACACAATATTTAGAGATTTCTTCATACTTGAATTGAACCCAGAGTAACGTCTCATTATCCACACTCAAAAAGAATCCAGGTGCAAGTGGTTCAGATAAGCAAACTTTCACCCTAATTCTGATATAATCATTATGAGGTAATGAATGAAAACTTTCAATTTCGACCTCTCCCCCAAGCATATTCTGAATAACCCCAGCAACATGCATACTCATGTATTCGAAAGGCAGACCATACACCCTCATCCACAACCATGTATGAGTGAAACGAATGGTTTGTGGCGAAGATAAGGGCTCCCAAGCTTTGAATACCATCAAGGCCCCTTTAAAAGAAGCAACCTTCTTGTGTAGTATATTAAGATAGTCAAGAGAATTAGAGCAATGAAGGATAAACAAATCCCCCATATTGTGGACAGTAACTTCACCTCTTAGTCCCCACTTATCGTCAATAATGTGTCTGATAGTACATGGATTCAGCAGTCTATAGTCTACAAGGTAACCAATCAAACATTCACTCCAAAACTTGCTAGAATGATTCATGACCACCGGGTTAAGGTGAGAGGTACCATTCGATCGACACTGTGAACAAGAAAAACCACCCGACTTCCTCTCCATATAGTGAAGAGAAAAAATAGAAAATTTACAATGTCAAAAAACAGTCAGACAATCAACGGAACTGGAACACGACAACGTCGACACATGTATGGTAGAAATGAAATCTACAATGTAGAGGAATAAATTGGGGAAACCAACTTGATTACTATAAATTGGGGAAAACCAATTTAATTCCTACGGAGTAACTAGGAGCATTAGAAACAAATTGAAACTTAAACAAAAGCAGCCACTTTTAGACATCATTGACAAATGCTGTGAACTTTCCTGAGTTGCGCAATAAACCGATCAGCTACAAACAACGCGTTTTCCAATCGGTTACAATATTGGTGTTGATAATCCGATCTACCCCGAACAGCACCCTTTCCGATCGATTACAATAATGATGATGATTAGCCCAGAACCCGATTTCGGCTCCAAGATGATCGATAAGATCGCGAAAAAGTTGGTGAAATAATACTTATAACTGGGTTTCTTCATCAATCAGATTATGAGATTATTGATCTCATGATATGTATGCTTTTATTAGTAGCTTAGATTTGTGATTGGGGTTAATAGATGATTTGATTTGATCTGATTTTTGTAAAAGATTGTTGATTTCTGATTTTATCGTTTTTTATTTGGGGTTTTTTGGAAAAAACTCACTTGTAGTGAGAGGAAGCTCTCAGTTTAGAGAGAGTGGTTACAGTAACATGTATGTGAAAAAAGATGTCAAAAAGATTATTCGCACAATAAAGCGAATAAAAATCGCATTAATTCAGTAAAATAACTATGATGAATAACAACGACGACAATTTTTAGCACCGGGCGGGTGAAGCGCCGGAGGCTCACAGTAATAAGTTGATGTATCAGGAAATCCCCTTTCTTCACACATTGCTCGACATGATTCTGTATCGTTGCATTGAGACACATACAAACATCCCCATTCTTTAACATAACCATAAAAAAAGAAATTCAGTTAGTATTTTGTAATACGGTTTTACACAAAAATTATGTGAAACGAATTCTTTAACATGACAAAAAGAAAAAAGAAAAATTATGACCAAAGAAAAAAGATTATATAGTTTCTTTTGTTGTTGATCAGGAATTATATATCCTCAATCGATAACTGGAGCAATCTCCTTAACTTTGTTAGATTTAAAAGGGTATAATTGGTCTAAGGAATGATCAAAATATCTTAGATTATGTACTTATTTTATCGTTGCCATTTATATAACTTTAATTAAAATACTATTCGTATGAAATAAGAAATAAAAATAAATGATTGAGACGGAGTAATTTTACATACCTTTGCATTGAGCAATAAGAAAAAGAGAGACAAAAAGAATGTACAAAAGTTGAAGCCTTGTAGATGCCATTATTGTGCACTTATGCGTTGTTTAATTTGGTGAATGCTTTGTGTTTCCACTTTCTACATTTTTAATTTGGATTTACTCAATTTATATTAATTTTTTTTGGTGAAAATTTATATTAATTAAGATGAATATTTGGGACCAAGGGGATTTTGCTAATTAGTATATTATTACCGTACGTACCAAGAGTCTACGAGGTATAGAATTTAATGCAATAAAGCTCAAAATGGGATAATATTATAAGGTGATATTGTCCTATTTCGGTTTGTTTAGAAATCGTGGTTACACCGTTTTGTAGATATTTTTCTGATCGGGAATGTGATTTGAGTTTACAATAATTTAAAACGACATTTGATCTTGTTATCCTAAACATTGAAAAATTATTTCCTACCCCATATTAGCTACAGAGTACTTTTTTTTTGGTTTTTCCTATTAAACCTTGTCGCATTATTATTTCGCACCATCTTAAAATTTTGGCACTTCACTAGTTCATCACTCCATTTTTTAAAAAATACATTTTGTTTCATCAAGTTATTTATAATCATTTGCAAGAAGTATTTTAATAACCCAAGAAAAGACTTGTAGAAAAAGTATACTCATTTATGACATTTGTATATTTAATGGGAGTAGCTAAGCACTACAATTTCCGGAGCTTCCCAAGATGAAAGACACTTATCCCGGACGAGATAAGGATTAAGGAGGGTCGGATGTACTCATCACTAACTCTATGCTGAGTATATATATAAAAATAATATTTCGATTTTTCTAACGTGTACAGTTAGGTATATCTCATTTTTTATAAAAACATCATACACATGCACATAACAAAGTTTACTGATTGCCTCAGCGAGTACTGTTCTCAGGCTAGTATGTCGAAAATTAGTATTCTGCTATATACCTCTGAATCATTAAAATTAGCATTCTGCCAATGCCATTCTCCATTCTGAAGGGCACACGAAAAATGTGTGAATGCTAGTTGCAAAGACCTTCTCGAGGCGCTGGCCACAGGTGTTTCCAACTGCATCGGGGAGTAGACAGTTTACAATAAGGATGCGAGGGACAATGTCAAACATCTCATTTTCCAAAGCACAGACGTGATCAAGGAAACAACCTGAAGAACAAAATATTGGCTGCAGTACTCGTATGTTTTTTAACTCATCATTGACCTCAGGAATAAAAGCAGCATCCATTTGATGTATTCTCTCCCAATCAATACCATTGAACCAAGGACGAGCCTGATGTCAACAAAACAAGGATAACTTTTTCATCTGCGTACAATATTTCTAGAGTCTTTACAAAAATTTGGTGTTGTTATTTACTCCTCATTATCCCTTTCCCGCAAAACATGTAAGAATATATTGGGTCCAATACTATTTATGTGGACACACTTTTATATCTATTGTATTTATTAGCTATCTTTTAAGTTTAACCCAATATAGTGATCCATTCGGATAATTAATACGGGCATAATCATATACGTCTTATAAAGTATGGGCCGGATATCTTAATTGTGTAGATACCCATTAAGTTACTAATGCATGATGGGCACATTAGAATAAGGAGACTATATATAAGTCACCTGGGTTATGGTCCCTAGTAGCACACAATAACACCTAATCTCCCCGCATCCCATCAGTAGAGAGATCCTGCCGGTATGTGTGTCTACTAGAAGACCTAATCCTCCTTTCAGACGGTCCATCCTAACTTTCGTCATGTAATCAGGTACGCTTCCGCATCTAGTATTTACCAAGTAATTTAGTATGAAGATTATGGTCTCTATTCGGATTAAATCTAACAAGTGGTATCAAAGCCACCTTCATATTAAATTATTTGATTCGGTTTAAATATTGGTATATGCAATTTTCTCTGGAATTCGGTTTTTCCTTATGGAGAAATTTGCAATTGGTACCGTGCGTGTCATCTTGTGTTATGCTATCTTGATATATCTGTCAAACTTTGAACCGTTAGTATAAGATTGTCGCATGGATTGATTTTGGCATACACCATGTTGTTATGATGGTTATATAAATTCATATACTCCGTAATTTGCAAGGTTTTGGGCATTAAAGAAACAAAATTGTTAATGGGTCGGCTATTCGGTTGCTTGAGTGATTTATCGGCTATTCGGTTTCTTTATGTCTCCTGATTATGGTAATCTAAAGACACAATTAAGTTGAAACTCTAATTTAACTTTTTGGACGGACACATGGCTGTAAACTGGGTTGGTTTACTTTGCTCTATTTGGTAGAGTAATTCGTGATAAATCGTTGGCCTGTTTTGGCCCTGACAATTTGTAAATTGATTGCCACACCCCCTGATGTTTGATTGGACATGTTTAAGTTTTGGTTAATATTGTGTGGGTCATCCCTACAAGTTCATTATGCTCAAGTTAAGACCATGTTTGATCGCACAATTTGTATAAGGTATGTGTTTATATGGTCAATTAGCTGTTTTTGGTTTAATTATATTCTATATTGGATTTTGGTTTCCTTTGTCATGTGGTGCACCAGGATTAAAGAGGTTTTGGATTTACTAAAGTAATTAAGTTATGAATTTGGTGCATTGATCTCGTTTCTATATATGATATAAGGCAATCATTACTAATATATGATCATAATGCAATTTGATATAATATAATTTTGGTTTGGTATCTCTTATGATTTCTATAAAAATTTTTTTTTGGTTAATATGGTTAACCTGGGATTAAGGATTTAGTTCTTGTTATTTAAGGACTAATTTTAAGATTCAAATATTGGCCATATGGATTTATAGAATGGGTCTAATATTTTGGGTTGTTTGATTGACACAATAAGTTGCCAAAGTAACCTCTATTGTGTAAGTTAAACACTTTAGAATATTATTACTACAGTGTGTGATTGAGTTTCATGCGGATAATGGTCGGCCCAAAGGAAGGCTATTATTTGGCCGAAGTTCAATCATGCTTGTGGTGGTAAATATGTAACAATTGTAAGGTTTCCATGTGAATATTAAGTCGGCCCAAAGGAAGGCTTAATGTTTGACAGGAGTTTATTGTTAATATTTGATCACTACACCAAGATGACCACTTACAAGTTAATTTTATGTCCAAAGACTGAACTTAATGTTGTGCTAGGTGTCTTGTGATGATGGGATGCCAATATTTGAATCCGAAAATCAAGTTAAGGGAGTGTCATTATATTTATGACTCATAAGGATTATGCCCATAAAGCTTTTAAGATGAATAAATTCAATTTTTTGGTCTAGTGTGTGTAATTCATGCGAATAATGATCGGCCCAAAGGAAGGCATTATTTGGCCGAATTGCATATACACGTTAGGTAATAAATATGTGACGATTATTCGGATTTTCATGTGATTATTAAGTCGGCCCAAAGGAAGGCTTAGTATTTGATGTGATTTTATCGTCAATATTTGATTACAATTACTAAAGAGTAGTGTCTTTAACTAGTTAGTATTTATGTCCAAAGACTAAATATTTAATTTCGCAAAGACACTTTAACTACTTGAATTTATTCAAAATATAAGGATATTGGTTTGTTCATTCAGGTTGACATTTATGGTTATTGTATCTGTCATATTCCGGTTACATTCTCAATTTGGATGAGACCATTTATTAAATAATGGTAAGAGAATTTAAATACTTATTTCAGGTCGCGATAATCTTAACATTGCCTTAAGAATGTATAATTGCTACTCATAAGGATTAAAGTGTCGTGTGGACTCACGTGATTTAGGGGGTAGTACATTCAAAATGCATGTTTATTGATTATTTAAGCCGACTAAGGAAATATTTAAGGGCATTGTTCAGTTAATTCAGTTAAGTTAATTCAGTTAATTAAGGAGCTGCAAAAGTCAAACTCAAATAAATAACAATAAACATAAAGTTAGACTTTTTTAGTCGTTAGTTTGTTAAGAGTTTTGACAGTAAAGAAAATCTAGTTAAGTTTTAACTCTTGGCGTGTCAGTAAGGTTATTAAGCTTCTCATTTGGGTTTGTCTAAGGTTAATCTTTGTATCCAATTATGTATGGTGGGTGTATTTGGTTTTTGCATCCACATAAGAATAATTATGCAAGTACAACGAAGATGTTATAAGCCAAGTGATGATGAAAGATTCATCTATTTGGGGCATGTCACCATCTCAGTTTCAGACAGTCAACTAACTTAGTTATCATTAATGACTTGTTTCTTTATTTGATTTTGGAAAATACTTTTGGTACCACCTAAGGTGAAGTTTGGTTATTTTTTGTATTGGCAAATTTGGTTTATTGTCTATTGAGAAATAATCAATTTTGAGTTTTCCTAATTCAAATATTGGTGAATCCATCATTTTTTTATAACTTTGTATAGTTTAGATTGGAATCTCTTTCAAGTAAACTTGCATTAAAGTTCAGTGGATATAAAGAAGAATTAAGAAATAACAATTTCTTTTCGGTATGACACATTAAAAGAAAATTAAAGTTTTGTGTCAAAATGAAATTGTTGACCCCTTTACTTTGGTTTTCATATTCAAGGGGATAAAGATAAACTAATGGGAGATTAGATATCAAATGATTTCAGGTGTCTTATTATTAACATATATAGATAAGGGAATCATTTTATACTTAAAGTATTAATGGTTTAAATTATTATGTTAATTTGTGACCGAATTTAGGCATGAATATCTAATCTCATTTGTGAGAAGTTTTAAGTTCTTGACGTTTTTCAGTTTGGACTGAGTAATTTTTACTCAGTAAAGGATTAGATTATGTCATTTTTATCATAAGTGTAAATATTTTGACAAAATGACTTATTCAGGATATTAACGTCAAGGTTATTTTACAGAATTTCTAGAGGAATTCGATCTTGTATTTGATATTATTACATCATATGAGGATTCATAATATGGATGGTGTAGTATGTATGAAAGCAAGATCCTAAAGCCCGGTAAAGAGTGTGATTATTCATACTCTTTTCCATATTACTCTAGTAATAAGTTCTTAAGAATGCAGCTATATTTGGATAAAGTTCTAACAATAATAGCATTGAATATTTATTCACAGTGTACATAATGTACACATCTGGTATCCAACTAATTCAGATTGAGGTTTAAAAGCCATAAGGTTAATAGTTGGAATTAAGGACATTCAATGACTACTTTGTTGGATTATACTTAAAGTTTAAAGGGTAATAAAGTAATGATCCCACAATCAAGTTATTTAAGACGGAAATTATGGGGTTCTTTGAGGATATTGAGTTTGAGTGGGAGAAAAGGTAATTGATATTGTTAAGTCTCCCTATACAGGATCATAAGATCAATTTGGTAGAACAAACTCCAATATCTTAAGAATCAATTCATTAAAAGATCCATTTATAAGAGATTAAGCAACTACAGATAATTACATTATTTTTCTATATGGTGAAAAGGAAGTAATGATGTAATGACGGACTAACAAGTTGCAGTAAGAGTTAGATAATGGACTGTAAGAAATTGATCGAGTCATCATCTTGCAAATCATTGAAGGTCATAACTCATATAAGTGGACTAATGTCATAAGGTAATAAGAAAATAAGTCATTTAATAGACGATGATATTTGGGTTTTGTCCATTACCTAAAGTTAAGATATAAATTGGTTTTAAATATTTATTTGTCACCAAGAAAGATTCAAAAGGTAATGTGACATTATATTTCATCTTGTCAACAATGACTGTAAGGATTTTTGGCATATTTGGTTTTTTGTTATATTGGATGAATGTTAAAGATATGTTTCTGAACTGTGATATTGATGAAACTATTCAGTGCAGCAATTAAAACTTTGATTCAATAGATTCAAAATAGAGGTTCTGTAAATTAAGGTGATTCATCCAATAAAGCTTAAGTAAGGTTTTCCGTCATAAAGACTACAAATCTACAATTCTATCATCTTATTCAATATTAGATGAATGTGGTACATGATTGCAGATACTCAAGATTCAGTGGGAGTATGTAAATTATTCTAATTTTATACCCTTTCAGTAAAGGAGACAAATTAGTCTCAAATGCCCTAAGAAAAATATTCAGAAAAATTCATTAATGCTTAAGTTCATGTACGTGTCTCAGGAAATATTTAATGTGTTTAAGTATTATGATATATATTTAGCTTGTATGCGTTGGGATATTGCATACACTAAAGTTTATTGGACAGATATTAAGGCAATACGGATTAGGATCTTTGATCCACTAAGGGCAGCCAAATATATATTTCTTGTCATTTATATTTGGAACAAAACATTATTTATAGGAGATCGATTCAGGTTGAGATCATTTGGTATTTCGACTCCTAGTTGGTTATGAACATTTGTCATGTGGCTGCAAATTCGGTACGGATGTACGGTATTGAAAGACCACTTAAGTTATTTGTGACAAATGTGACAATTGTTATTAACAATTGGTATAGTTTCTAATAACATTACAAGTGATGTATTGTTTAAGAAACAATTCAGAGTGAAAAGGTGTCAATTATACATGTTGATACAAACTCCATTTTGCGGATCCGCTTACTAAGGTATTACCACCCACGGTCTTTCTTGAGCTAATTGCTCAAATGGGTGTTTCGGTTTTAAGGAAATTCAGTTTAAGTGGGAGTTTGTCATATTAGACACATTAAAGTTTACAGTTATTAAGTTCTGCAGAAATAAAGTTTTCGGTTTACGGTTTCACTCTGTTTTAATTTGGTTGATCTCACTAAGGTGGACCAGTTGAAAATATGCATATAGGGATCACATTCGGATGTTATTTTCATGCTGCACTCCCATACACTACTACATTTAGATGCTGTAGCAACACTTTGCTATTGTTGCATAATGTTATTTAAATGTTGCGTTAGAGTTTAAGCAACACTTAATCAAGTGCTTCATTAGGTCTTGTTGCATTAGCTCATTGCAACACTTTATGCAACACTTTTTAATCTGAAGCAACACTTTTTTTAAAGTGTTGCATTGGTTATGTTTATGCAACACTTTTTTCAATTGTAAAGGCAACATTTTTTATCTTCTAATGCAACAATTCTTGGGAAAAAAAGCAACACTTCCCGAGGTAATGCAATACTTTTCATGTTGATAAGCAACACTTGTATCAAACAAATGCGACATTTTTACTTTGAAAACGCAACACTGGTTACGTCTCACATGAACACTTATAATAAACAAATGCAACACTAGTTTATCCAAAACCAACACTTATTATAGGCAACAATCATAATTGTCACAAATTGTGCATTCGATTGATTCTCAAAAATATATGTCAATTACATTTCAAAAAATTAAAGGATCAAAAGTATTATAACTTCGCAAATGTTTAATTAATTAAGATTAACAAATGTTTAAATAGAAAAAAAAATGCTTAAGACTATTGAGCAACTATTACGTCTTCATTATTCTTGTATTGTGACCGTATATATGTTGCGCCATCCGGACGAAAATCAACCCAAAGCTTCTACGTCTTCATTATTCTTGTATTGTGACCGTATATATGTTGCGCCAAAGACTACAAAAATCAACCAAAAGCAATATTAATACCTGAAATGCAACTTGTAACTTATGAGGATAAATAATAGCAATGCATTAGAGGACAACTAACAAGGATGTGCAAAAAAATAAATAGAGTACGTGATTATTGTACAGCGGGTGCATAACGGAAGAGAATGTGATACCAGCTTAGGCCAGCCTATGTCCAGCCATAATCCTAGCAAATATAAAATCACAGGCCTATGGCCTGGCCTCGTTCCCCCACCATTCCTGGTAATTTAACCACACAAGTAATTTTAATTTGCCCCTATCCCTTTCCGTCCTAACAGGCCCATACCCTTTGTTTGGATACAAATAAAAGGAGGTAGGGGAGGGGGATAGAAAGGAAGGGGGATGGAGATCAGTCTTTCTATCTAGCATTATTGCAAAAACTAAAGGAGAAGGCAGATAAAATGCCCTTATATCTCCAGACATAATCACAGTAAGCATAATGGTATTTTCATCACAAGCTACATTTTCATCATGATTGGCTATTATATTTCTTCCAGAAATCAAATAAAATATGGCAAGATGCCAAGATGGCAAGACAGAAACAATTTAAGAAAAGCAAGACATCAGCAATTTAATGCAGCCTAATCAGCAGAACTTCTCAAAAAATAAATTAAAATTACAGGAGAAAATTAGAGAGATCTTTCAGGGAAGTAAAGTATTGCTAAGAATCAAATATATACTTCCTACAACAGAACCATTTACAGTTTCATTAGGTGCTTTACAGAAAGTATTTGTGAACTTTTACCTGGTTGTGGCGATACAAACTTCTCCAGGTCAACGACAAGCACATTGGGCTGCCAGATGATTGAATGTAAGCTTAGTTCATATATACAGTTAACTTCACAAACAATACTTGGCTCATAGCTAGCCTAAGTGAACCTTAACCACCTAACCAGACTAACACAAATATGGACCACCCAAACAAAATTACCGAATATGACCCAAGTCTCCTGACCTAACCTGACATTAACTTTACGGCTTTCGAGCTGAACTACATCTTGAAATGACTATACGTGTATTAGACAAATTTAGTAGATAGACCGGTTGACGCTGTTAATAAATTTAGTAGTTTCCGTATAAAAGATATTTCGTTTTCTTTTTTTTGAGACTTGCTGATGAAGGCACACGTCCAACAAACTTGGAGCAGGAGAAGGAGACTAAAATGAAATCACAAAATCAATTTTTTTATGTTTATTGTTAATTATTAAACAACTTAATTTAATTATAGATAGATTTTTGTATTAGACAAATCTTTTTATGTTTTTTTAAAAGCTTAATTTAATTAGCTTGTTAAATCAGCCAATTAAATTGCATGAAAACAATAGCGGTCAATCAAAACACTCGAAAACATCCTCTTTTAAATATATAGATAGATTCTGTAATAGAAAGAGTTTACATGTACTTACTTCGTATAGAAAAATATAAAAAAAATTATTAAAATTATTGGATAAAATTTGTAATTTGAAACCGTGCAAAAAAAATATTTTCATTTAAATCAAAAAGATTACATTTACCAATTTACGGATTGTACTCTGATTTTTAATTCATGTTCGTCATTTTCCAAAAAAAAAAAAAAAGAATTAGTACCCATTTGGGTTCCTTCATAAAATAAAGAAAAATAAAATAAAGAAGCATGACAATTAGCTCTATCGAGAAGTCATCTCCCTACTATTAAGAGAATAACAATTCTCTTAGTTTTTCCCTCCAAAAAGCATCTAGCTAAAAAAGGAAATAACCAAAAGTTTCTTTCATTAAATTATTACATTTTCAATTAATATATTCATATAATTAAACTCCAATCTTTTAATTAAATTTATAATTATAAATTTTTCATTTAATAAAATAAAATTGGTATTAAACAAAAAAAACTATGAGTTGTTAAACTTTTCAGTAATGCAATAATTATTACTGTGAAAAATAACTTGACATATACTGTAGTCTGTACTTACTATTTGCTTCATGACAAAAAACAAATTTATTAAAAAACATCATAATTTAATTCTCTTTGATTAGTTTTTTATTTTATTTTTTTTGTTTCATATCAAAATAAAATAAAGTTAAATATTAAATATTAATGAGTTGAAAATAAAAAAAAATATAAATAATACACTAGAGAAAATATTAACTATATATACCGCGCAATTGCGCGGGATCTATACTAGTAGTCTATCAAATTCGCTTGCTTGAGTTGAGGAATTTGATCAATGAGATTGTTAGGATGCTTGCGATTTAGGTGAATGTCGAAAACTAGTTGTTTTGGCAGACACAAGTAAAAGGCAGCCTTCACCAAGGGACCTTCACAGCATTGCAAACCTTCTAGGGTGAGTGTGTCGATGTAGTTTGTGTCCGCCACAAGCGGTAATTCGGTCTCGACCAGTGAAACAGATATCTGTTTGAAAACAGTAGAGATTTTGAACTCAAATACTTGCCAATCAAAACTGAAGAGCCAATCAACACAAACTTTTAACAACAACTAATAACAATCATTCTCTAATAAGTCTAATACATCAAGTTTATAGGAGTTACCTACGGCATTGGTGGATTCGGGGTTCCCGAATCCACGATATGGACTTCGTTGCAATTAAAACTGAACCCGAGAGTAAAGTTTTCACATTCCCCAACACCCTACTGTCCAGGCCATTCTCCTCCTTTGCAAT
>JAGPOY010003116.1:4452-19572 GCA_018983105.1 Silene uniflora
CTCCAATTTTTTGTTTCAATTCCAATGCTTTCAAGCCTTTAAATCCTGTTTTTGCTTTCCATCAAATTCGATAACTCACAATATTTTTTGGATAAATATTTTTTCTAAATGATTTTTTTTATATTTTATTTTCTCATGAATTAGGAAATGCTAAATTTCGTATGAAGTATAATAGTATTGTTTTGATTATATTTTTGGATGAATGATCGAATATGAAGAATCTATGTTCGGAATTGTACAGGCATACATCTCTATTTAATGCGTGATACCAAGAAATGTGTAATTATTTCATATATAACATTACATGTGCTTACAAAAGTCAGCTTTTTTTTTCCCATCTTTAATTTAGAGTATTATTGGAATTTTGTGTCTCATTTTTTCTTTACTTTTTGTTCATGTATTTATATTTAATAGTCTTAATTTGGAGGTGTCAATTAATTAAATTGATAACTTAATTAATGATGTTATTGTAGGAGTATGTTAATGCGATCCTAACATGAATGTGCTTTGGCATTTTGTATACCCAAATGTGATACGAAATATTTTTATGTGACTAGCATAATTATCCATATTGTACGAATTTTAGGATTTTGACGGGAGTATTTATTTAAATTCTATATCTGTATGTGTATTTACTATAAGTAAAGTAATAAGAAGGTTGTATTTGTAGAGAAAGAAAATAAAGGATAATGAATAAAAAGTAATCACACTATATATTTCGAAGAAGTTAAGAGGTTTTAATTCTATATGGAAAATAAATTTCAAAGCAATTTGTTCATGTATGGAAGGGTGACTTCTTTTAATGTTTTTTTTTTATTGGTAGCAACTTGTATTCATATTTTTAAATCCTTTGAAAATAGGAGACGACAATGGAGCGCATTCCTGTTCCAATACTTCTATGGCGTCAAGATTGTCCATAAGGTCACAAGTACCCGAAAGTTCAATCTAACGAATTATGTCACCGCTTCAAAACAACAAAGCTGAAAATTAGGACTCTATTAACTTTTGTTTTAAAACACAGCTCACCCAGTCGTGTTCATTTATTTTACCCCTTTTTAAATTATATGTGAGTGGTTCTTTAATTATAATTAAACAAATGCTTGAGAGACGAGGATAACACCATATAAGTTATTCACAAATTAAACACTTAAACACCATAAATTATTAACGATCCCGTGATTTTCACGGGCTCTAAAACTAATTATAAGATAATACATCCAAAATATGTTTCTTTTTTTTTTTTCAATTTTTGGTCCAACTCTATCCTCTTTTCCTCTTCCTCCTCCAATATATATAGACTAACAACACACATGTAGAGTGGGATTACTATTGTCTTATTTTTTGACAAAACAAAAAAGTAAGGCATAATTGGAGGGAATAAAACAAAAGAAAACAACTAGAGTAGAGAGTGGATGATAAAAACAATACCCAAATTCTCACTGAAGTGCTATTCATCAAAGATGGATAATGTCCTTCTCGCAATATCCAAGTGACACTATCCGTAAAATCTTCTATCTTCACCTTATTTGCCCTCTCACTTGCTTTATCATGAGAGAAGCACTATCGGTCTTCAACTTGTGACGGATAGTGTCCGACTGTCCGTCACAAGACACATTTGTGACGCATTAAAAACAATAAAAAATAAAATAAAAAAAATGATCCACTTGCTCCCTCTCAAGTCTCATGACATAGCCTTTTCCTTGCTTCCTTCCTTCAATCCTTCCTTCGTATTTAGCTTCATCAACAAGTGAAGCTCCAAAAAAGTCCAACTCTACTCTCCCTCCTTTCTTCCTCCTCACATACAGCTCATTCTTCCATCATTTATTCACTAATTAATTCTTTATTAATTAGTAATTGTTAATTAAACCCTAATTCATCTTCATCTTTATCTTCTTCTTCTTCCCCTAATTCTCCATTCATGTAAATAATTTAATTACAAACCCTAATTCAATCAATCAACCATGTCCAAAATGAAGCATCTTCTCCGTAAACTCCACATCGGCACCGACCACCACGCTCAACACCGTCGTATGCCTAATAGTCGACCTTCCAATACGTCATCTCCGCCGCCCACGGCTGCTGAAACCACGCCGTCTTCGTCCTCCTCGGTTTCCTCCCCGCCTTCCGAAAATTCAGCCGATCGCGCTTCCACGCCGGCGACGGCGACGTCGGCGGTGACGGAGGTGGTGGCGGAAAGCGGTGGTGCTGTAGTTACTGCGATTACTGATGACGATAATAATAATAATAGGAGTAGTAATTGTGAAAGTAGGGGGTTTAATTACCTTGAGGATGAGTATCAAATGCAATTAGCAATGGCGATTAGTGCGTCTACTGGTCATGTGATTAGGAATGATGATGAATCTGATTGTCAGATCAAGGCTGCTAAGCAATTGAGTCTCGCTTGTTCGCCGTCCGTGCCCGATAATGAGCGTCTCAGTGAATTTATATCGCTTAAATATTGGGTTTGTCAAATTCAATTCATTGTCTTCATTTGTTTACTGTCGAATCGTGTTGATTGACTGCTGATTTTACTGGTTAGATGACATGTTATTGGTTAATTTTGTTTGTGATGATGTGCAAATGACTTTTTGTCTTATCTGCCTACATGTGTGATACTTGAACCGTCACAAGTGAGACCTATTGGTCAGATGTTAGGTGGTTGGGGTGCGTATTTATAGGCTCGCGTCTTTGAATTCTACCCCCGAACCCTGTGGCCCCATAGGAGAACCGTCTTATCCTAAATTCATGGACTGCTCCCAATTAATTTCGTTAGTATTGTTGGATTGAAGTAATATCTGTGACTGTGATGCCAATGGGTGGAGGTTTCCTCTTTGCGAAATTGTTCTTCCCGTGGCTCATTATCCTTGATTATATACAATGTTGGAGTAGAAAAGGACGCGATCAATTGGTTGGTGGCATGTCTGTTTATTGTGAAATAGACGTCATTTGATGCATTTCTTGGTATAAATTTATTTTTGTGTCATCTGAAAACACGTGTTTTTATGTTAAAAGGGTAAGGCTGCCAATCCTCCCACCCCCTCAATTTATGGCAGGCCTTAAGATTAAAAGGTCTTCCATGATAGCCTATATGATCCTGTTGTGCATACTAAAGGAGAGGTTCATGTTTCTATTTTTGGTTGTATTTTTGTATAGTTGGTGAAGCTTTGCTGGAATTCGGTGTGTTACTTTTTTTAAATGACAAAGACGTGTGTATATTTATTTTTTGGAGTTCAGTGCAGGGTTGTGCAAAATTTGTGACTTGTAGGTTTGTTGTGTGCAGAATTACAATGTTGTTAAATATGATGAAAAAGTGGTGGATGGGTTTTATGATGTTTATGCTATCGCTTCAAATTCAGTGTCACAAGGAGCAATGCCATTGCTTGTTGATCTTCAAGCTATTTCTATTTTGGATGATGTTGAATACGAAGTTGTATTGGTTAACAGATCAATTGATGCTCAGTTGCAACAACTTGAAAACAAAGTATATGCTCTATCTGTGGAATGTAGAGTTCTCGGGAATGGTTTGTATTTGAACGGCCTGATTCAGAGACTAGCTTCTCTTGTTGTCGATAGAATGGGAGGTCCTGTCAGTGATGCTGGAGTGATTATGAAGAGGTGGCGGCTTAGAAGTAATCAGTTGAGGGCTTCTCTTAACACCATCATTCTTCCTCTTGGCTGTCTTGATGTTGGGCTCTCTCGTCACCGTGCCTTGCTATTTAAGGTATTTGCTTTTGAGGCTTTACTGTAACATATTAAGCTGTACAGTATTGAAGAGTATTATTGCACTTGTGAACATAAGAACAGAATATCGCTGTGACAAGAGTCTGTACCTGAACAAATTTTGATGCCTACACTGATCTTCAAAATCTTTGATCAATGAAAATCATAGTCCAATATGGCAATATGCGACTTTTTAGTACTATTTGCTGTGTCCTGCACATCACATTTCGTGACTCAGACGTGAACTATTACTTAATGACCTTTGATTAGTCGAAACTTTATGCTTGTAAACTCACATTTGTATAGTTGGATGATTAGAGGTCTTGATATGTTGAAAATTATGAATATGACTTGCAGAGGTGTACTTTGTGAGAGCATGTTTGCTCGACAGCTCCAGCTCCAGCAACACCATTATCTGTATCATTCTTCCCTGAGTGGTGACACAGTTTTTAATATTAATATTTCAAAATCGTTTTAATCTTTATTCTCGATTTAATTTTTAAGTTCTTATCTATAAGTTTCCCTCTTATGTATTATGTTTCACTCCACTTTTGTTTTTTTGTTCTTTCTTTTATATTTTCGCTTTTTGAGTTCACCCATGGCGATTCCAAAGGATGATTCATGTCAGCGACCCCAAATCATTTTGGGATTAAGGCTCGGATGTTGTTGTTGTTGTTGTTGTATTCTAAAAAGGGGGACAAGGCGGTGTTCTAAATCCCATTTTTATGCTTTACAACAAGCAAAGTATGTAAGCCTTTGACCTGTAATATGGGGGCGTATAACATGCCATTTGACCAGAGCCTTTTTGGAAAGTTTTTTTTTTTGCTATGTATGGCTTGCCGTGAGGCATACTATGTCATCTACGCATTTTTGAAGCTTCTTTTACTTTTATGTCAGGTACTAGCTGACAGGATTCACCTGCCATGTATGCTAGTGAAAGGGAGTTTGTACACAGGCACTGATGAGGGAGCTGTAAACTTGATTAAATTTGAGGACGGAAGGTAATTATCTGCTGTTGCCTCCCAGCATGTATCTTCATTCACTGTGCATAAGAGGAAGTGTGTTCTTCCTTTCAATTCAAGCTTGATGCCTTGTGAAGAAGAGTGCTTCTTCCTTCTAATACACATGTTTGTTTCTCGTTTCAGTGAATATATCATTGATTTAATGGGTGCCCCTGGAACATTAATTCCTTCAGAGGTTCCGAGCAGTCTTCTTCTTGATGCTGCACTTGAAGCAAGGGGATTATCAGATAGCTGCGCGGCTGTCAACAATTTGAGTTTGGTCTTTGACAAGATGGTTGGCCTAGATGGAAGAATACCTGATATTGTTGGGGTTCCTAGTGTTTATGGGTCAGATTTTAACAATGAATCATCTTTAAAGGCACAAGCTGAACTTGAACAAGATATTGCTGCGAGATCAGATGTAACTGACTCATGTGAACATACTAGTGAAAAGCCTATTAGATCAGCACTAACTGTGAATGATTGCTCACCCAGTGCTGTTGAAGAAGCGTCTTTGGCGCAAGAAAAGAAGGTTAAAGATGTTTCAAAATATGTTATTAGTGCGGCGAAAGATCCTGAATTTGCACAGAAGCTTCACGCAGTATTGCTAGAGAGTGGTGCTTCACCTCCTGCAGATTTATTTGTGGACATGAATCCTGATATTATGGGTAGGAAAACACTGCTTGATTTGGCCAAACCAGTGGGACACGAACTTCTTTTTTCTAAAGCATCCTATAACAAGGAAGATTACAAATCAAATTATGATTTATCACTCCTAAGCCAATCGGTATTTCATCCATTGAACTACTGTGATAACAAGCAAGAACAGGTTCTTGAGAATTTAGCAGAACAGCAATTGCAGCTGGATTTAAGTTGTGCCTCTTCTCCTCAACCTGAACAAGAGGATTTCAGTGTTACTTCTGAAGCTAATAAAATCATGATCAATGATGCTACAGGTATTGTTTTACACCCTTTTATGTCTTCTAAATTGGATGAAGGAGCTTCTTGTATGATGGGAATAGCTGATGAATGTTGCTGGTCCATTGCAGTTGACTCTGGGATGGATGATCATGATGGATTTGTCCTTCAGGACTCAAGAGGATTGATCTCCAGCCAAATTGAAGGGGGTGAAGACTCAAGTCTAAAGCTGATGGGAAGTGGCAATGGAAAGCGAGGATCCCCTCCTTGCAATTTCAGTGGTGAGAGTGTTAGTCCCGTTTTTAGTGATAGAGCTGGCCCTATGCTCGGTGAATTTGCAGAATGGGAGATACCGTGGGAGGATCTCCAGATAGGAGAGAGAATTGGTATAGGTAATATTTCCTTCATAATACGCTATTTTGGAAGTTTCGTAGGGAAAGTACCCGTGTTCGACACGACATGGATATGGGTATGGAATCCACACTCGACACTTCTCAATCTGACACTTCCCTGGGAAGAGCTAATAAAGAGGCTTAGATGATAAAAATAGAGACAAGAGTGTTTATGAAGCATCTAGTATGATATTTAATTATTTTAAGCCCTATTTGTCGAATTACTATACATTTTACTTTCAGAAACTCCAAATATTTCAATTTTGTTAGTGTATTTTCACTTTTAGATGTGTCCCAGCACCCAGCACCCAGCACCCGTATCCTTATTGTAGGACAAGGTCCCCGTGGCTGAAAAATTTAGTCATGACGAGTCCGACACTTGGATCCACACCCATGTTCGACACTCAATAGTCATACCTGAGTCTGAGTAACATAGGTTACATGTACCTCTAAAACAACAGCAACTACAACCACCGCCATCACCACAACAATAACAAAGCCTTGGTGCCAAAATGATTTGAGATTGTCTAACATGAACTGATGAACGTAACATCACATGTGAAGTAATATATGATCGTTTAATAGGGAAGCCCTTGAGGCAATACAGTAATATTGTTGTATTAATTTATATCCAATACGTAGACTGAAATAATATTTGCTCGTCTCTTTCTTATGTTACAGGTTCCTATGGTGAGGTTTATCGTGCAGATTGGAATGGCACGGTAAGTTATATTTAGATGCAAGACTAGGTTCTATGTCTTATTGCCACATAATTTATTGTCCCTATTAGGACTGCATACTTGAGAATCTATTTCTATATATATACTTCTTTCACTGAAGTGTTGATCTGTTGCTAATTGTAGTAGATTATGGCTTTTTTTTGGAACATCACTTTGCCAATTGCACCATTTTTAACATTTCTGCCAATTTCATATTTCTCAAATGGACAGCCTCCATGGGGTCCAACTGCTGTCAAAATATGCTAAATAACCTTGATGGGAGAACTTGTGGGTTGTGATTGAGGGAATTGCATCTATCAATTTCAAAAGTTTCTTTTTGTTTGTCGTGGTATTATTATTTGTTCTACAAAGGAATTTACGGTTTATATGTTGGGTGATTATGATGTTGGAGAAGATCTATTCTTTCACATGTCCATCCAAACTGTTTTGGGTATTGTTCAATATTGTTATATACTTATGAGCATTGATTTTCAGACTCAAAAATTTTAAAAACTGAAATCCCCAAAGCTAATTCCTATTATGTCCTATGTAGGGAAACCACAATAGTGTGTTTTGCATTTAGCTGTGTACATTTACGGTGGTAACTTAATCTTTACCTTTAGGCTGTGTCAACACATGTAATTAAACCACTGAAAGCAATTTGTTGCTAATCATCGTTGTTGGTTGATGTCCTTCCTTTTGCAATTTACTAAGCATATGGCCTTTGCAGGAGGTTGCTGTGAAGAAATTCTTAGTCCAAGACTTAACTAGTGATGTACTTTTTCAGATTAAATGTGAAGTAAGCTCTGATTTACTACTTATTCTGTTGGTTATTCTAGTCATATAGATATCTGCTTAGTTTCTCGGATGGCTACCTTCGCAGGCCGAAATGATGATAAGGTTGAGGCACCCAAATGTTGTTCTCTTCATGGGTGCGGTTACACGTCCTCCAAATCTCTCCATACTCACTGAGTTTCTTCCTAGGTTAGTTTTATTCTCGCCTCATTTACAACGAATGCATACTCTATTTCGTATCTTGTTGCAATTATTGCCCATTTTGTATGGATACAATACCACGACTTAACTTAGCTTGCAACAAGACATTCCGTAATTTAGACGTATATTTCTTTAAATTTTTGTAGCATCCGCACTACGGATTTTTATTGCTTTAGTTATTTACACAATGTGGATCTTTTATAAAGTACAGTATGTCTTGGAGGTAATTTTTGCATTTGCGTAAGCCTTCCAAGATCCGATGGTGCTTAATAGCCAGGCGCTATTAATAAATATAGCTTTCTCGTGGATAGGTTAGCTATGTGCAATATAACATTTTGATGTCTGTCTTATACTAAATGTTTTCGGTTGTTTTGCAGGGGGAGTTTGTACAGATTGTTGCATAGGTCTGGGGCACAGATTGTTGAAAAAAAACGAATGAAAATGGCTCTTGATGTGGTATGAATTTCACCTTTTTTTCGTAGTTTTTTCCCCCATTTTCTGGCCCAAACATTTTAAATCGAATGCATCTTGATTGACTGTAGGCCAGGGGAATGAATTATTTGCACACAAGTCATCCTACAATTGTTCATCGAGATTTGAAGTCTCCCAATCTCCTAGTTGATAAAAATTGGGTTGTGAAGGTGTGATCTTGCTGTACCTTGATTGTCTGTTTAGTACGCTATGATTTTGTGTCCGCTTTTAAAGTAATAAAGTTTCAACATAGGAAAACACGTACTGAATTGTAGTAGTATTGTACAATTTTAAACTGTATCATTTGAGTTAGTTAACGAAATGCTAGATCCCATTGTCACAGTTAAGAGTTGTCTGCAGGTGTGTGATTTTGGTCTATCTCGCTTGAAGCACCACACATTTTTGTCTTCAAATTCTACCGCAGGAACGGTAATGCTTCTACATTTTAACTTCTTGAATTTACACTTCCATCGGTTACTTTGATTTTGGCATTAGCTGCTGACGCTTGTTCAGTCTTCAACAACAACAACCACTACATCAACAAGAAAGACTCCACTAAGCCTTAATCCCTTGTAATTTAAATCTGTTTTCTGAAGATTTTGGTTTTTGGCTTTTTGAAAGTGGTGGTCATGAAATTATGATGCCCAACACATAGGGAGGGTGATAATGCTGTAGAAATGCATTAGATTAGGGCAGTTTGACGACAAGTACATAAAATAATTTAACAAGGCATGTTCAACTTCTGTCTTAACTTTCTTCAAATATCTCTCTTTGGTATGGAGGGGCCAGGTGTATACCCTTCCCCGCCTTCCAAATAGGGAGGTTTTTTTGGATGTCCAAAAATGAAAATTGCATATGTTTTTTTTTCTTTAAATATTGCGAGTAGCAAGTCTTTGGCTTCATTGGAAATGGGAAGTTGTCATTGAACTGTTGTAAACTCATACTACTCCCTCCAATCCAATCAATTCGATACATTTGATTTAAATATAACTCACATGTATTCCAGAAGTGTGTAGAAATGATTGGGATGGTTGGAGTATTTATTTGGGATTTGTTCTAAGCCCAACCAAAATCATAAAATGGAAACATTGCATGATTGACCAAAATAGGTTTTATTGATTGTCTACAATTGGGACTGTCTTGTTGCTTTTAAGTGTGCAATAATAGATATATCTCACGAGTAGTAGTGTCAATGTATCAGATGCCTTTGTTTGAGTTCTTTGAACTCAAGAATTTATTGCGTTTCTGAAAATAAATATTTACCTTATAGCTAGAATCCTAAAGACTTGCTTTTATTGCAAAGTTCGATGACGATTCTGGTTTATATTGGTGATTGGAATAGAATGGTGGATACTAATGCTCTTCGACTTTTCTGTGATCTCCCTTTACCAACCCATGCAGCCAGGAATATGAATTTTGTCATAATAATGCATGTGACCATTTACTTTCATAAACCTACGCACAAGGTGAACTTTACGAACTGTGGAATTTAGAAATAATTGTCAAAATTCGGGTGGGTATCTTCCTAAGTAGTTTGATTAGAGGAGTTTGTGTTTGGGATCGCCTTTCGCCAGCAGTGACGCCATGTGACTGATGTTTGACTGTGTGCAGCCTGAATGGATGGCCCCCGAAGTCCTAAGGAACGAGCCAGCTAATGAGAAGTAAGTAAAAGACTTATCACTGCTTGATTTGTGAGAACTACATATTTTATTGCTGAAATCATTCCTAATGATTTGTTCTGTTCAGATGTGATGTGTACAGTTTTGGTGTAATATTATGGGAATTGGCTACATTATGTGTACCATGGACGGGATTGAACCCCATGCAAGTAGTTGGAGCTGTCGGCTTCCAAAACCGACGCCTTGAAATTCCTGGAAATGTTGATCCAATGGTTGCTCAGATTATCCGAGATTGTTGGGAGAAGTAAGTATTCAAGGAATTTAACTTGTACCTTAACTCAGTGAATTTGTATGTGAAACCAACCCCTGTCCTTGTATATTCCTCGTTTAATTATTATAAATTCTCATACTAGACAGTCTCATGATAATACTAAAATATATCATGTGACGGACCTATATGATAATTATTAAATGGATATTGATTTGGAATTAGTAGGGTTAATGGGTATGATGGTATAGATTGGTCTAACATTACTTGAACACAAGACGTTTCTCAAGAGGTTTAGTTGTAGAACAGTATGGGTCACTCCTTTTTTGTGTAGGGTAGTGTCCGACTGTCCGCCATATGGGTGTTACCTCTTGCATCTGACGTCTTTCCTTCCACTTTTTCAAACTCATTTACAGTGATCCTCGTTCAAGGCCGTCTTTCTCTCAACTCATCTCCCGCCTAAGAGGTCTGCAACGCCTAATTGTTCGGGAAGACGGAAATTAAACAAGTGTGAGATATCGATTATGTTGATAGTTAGGATTGATTGCTCTGCTCAAAGAGCAAGAGTGAAGAAATTTGGCTGCATATTTTTTTGTTGATGATGCAATGTAACATACAGAATGCTGGATTAGTAGGTGTTGGGTTCATTCGAAGCGGGGACGCAACACTAACTGCCAGTGCAGTTGGTCGGACTTGAAGATCCATGCTCGTGTAGGATTGCAAGTGTTCATATCATTATATTTTGCAAAAAAAGAGTTCTTAACATGAAAAAAATTGTGTATATACGTTTTCAGTGGAAAAAGAGAGGGGAAAACAAATAAAGTGAATAAAACCACAGTTTTGTGTCTTGTAATTTTTTGTTATTTTTTTGAAGTAGATGTCTGGATCTCTTATTTCAGTACTACTGACCTATTGTTATTGCCAAAGGTACGTACATTCGCGTATTACTATCTAGGGGTTTGCCAGGCATAAAAGCCAAATTCAGGGAAAGGTAAGAGTTTGTCTCCCTCAACAAGTCTTAGTCTTGTGCAAAATGTGTTGCGTTATTGTGGAACTAAAGACAAAAACAGATACTCTTAAATTTAAAACGATTATCTTAGTACTGTTTAACTATTTCATTTTCTCACTTGTATTCCTCTTTTTTTTGTGAAAAAGAACTCTACTAGATATAACTTTTGGTTACGACTTTAGGAA
Source organism: Silene uniflora (assembly GCA_018983105.1). Classification (NCBI taxonomy): domain Eukaryota; kingdom Viridiplantae; phylum Streptophyta; class Magnoliopsida; order Caryophyllales; family Caryophyllaceae; genus Silene; species Silene uniflora. The sequence goes on from JAGPOY010003116.1 coordinate 15,751, forward strand.
ACAGTACTTTTTTGATTTTCAAATTGATCATTTTTTTTGAGATCTTTGGTTAGAAAAAAAATCATTCATTTTTTGGGTGATAAACAGTACTTATATAAGGACCTTTTTTCATGATCAGTACCAACGTAATCAATAATTAGTAATCAGCTCCAAAATATTAACTTTTTAGTACATCTTGCATGAAAATTTCATCTTACCCTACTTGAAAATGTCTAGAAACCCATCATTCAAGTATAAGTCTCTATTTACCCACTTCCAAAATCTCTCTCTTAGGCCTCGTTTGCTTGCCATACGAGAATTAATTTCCCATGATTTTACAAAACACATGAATTTGCTAATTCATGTTAATTGCCCGAAACTCGTTTGGTTGTCATTCGGGAGTTGAATTGACATAGGAGTTTCCAATTACCTAGGGGGGGCATAGGTAATTAAACTCCTCCATTATGGAGGAGTTGGAAACAGGGCCGGCCCAGGGGGTGTGCAACCCGTGCGGTCGCACAGGGCCCCCAATTTTAAGGGGCCCAATATGAGTCCAGATTACTTAGTACAACAGATATATATTGTTTATCACGCTAGTAGTTCAGCATAATTTCAGTGTCTCAGTGGTATGGATCTTTAGTTGAACTCTCTAAACAACGCGTGTTCGAGTCTGCTTGGCAACATTTTCTCGTTTATTTTTTCATTTAAAAATCAAACAACTTGTTGCTGATGCGGATCGAACCCGCGCCACCTTCAATAACCAACATGGCAATGAAATTTGTTTGATATAAAAAAGCAAAAAATTTACTTATGGTACATGAGTGCTGGGGTTCATTAGCTTTTTTTATCAAATTTGTTTTGATATTTGTTAGAATTATTACTTCTTTTTCTCAATAATTTGTGTTTTTTATTCTTTGTGAGGTAATGACGCTTATTGGAACGGACTATGGAGGAAGTAATTTAATATTAGCGCAGGTGTATTTATATTAGGGGCCCATTTTTTCATTTTCGCACAGGGCCCCCAAAATGACAGGGACGGTCCTGGTTGGAAATTCCTAGGAAAAAGAAAATCTCATGATTTGGGGTAACCAAACATCTCCCATTTTTCCAAATTATGGAATTTTCCAATTCACCCATTTTTATGGGGGCAACCAAACGAGACCTTAGATGAAGGCACCTTTAAAGTAGGAAAAAAACTAGAGTAAGAAGCAGGGGCGGAGCCAGGAATTTTTACTATGTAGGGCTAAAACTAACGTTTGATGGAGTGTAAATTTAACGGTAAAAATAGTTCTTGTAACGTACGATATTTCAATATCTATGTTATATTCCCTTGAATCTCTTCGTTCTGCTCGAGAGTTATCATTGTTTGAAATACGAGAGAAATTTTGAGACAACTATAACTATTGAGTAGGACGGAGAATGAACACCATTACATGATGCGCATCAAATAACAAGGAACTGCCATTTCAAACAATGATAACTATTGATCGGAAAAATAGCCCAACTTTTTAAGATTTGTGAAAACTATTTTTATGATTTTATCAGATGGAGAAATTTTAAGAATTGAAAGGGAGTAATTCGTTAAATAGGATCAGCTTATAATTTCCACTGCTTAAAGAAATACTTTATGGAAATTCCACCGAGAGTACAATTATACCTCAATTTGACGTGTAAACATTAGGTCGAAGAGTTTTTTGGTTTCCTTGGAGTATCAATACTCTTAACGAGTACGTCTCTTGAGAAACGACATCTTAATATGTTTATTGGTAAACTATTTTACAATTTAAAGAAAAAGTAATACTCACTCAATACCACACCAATGGTTGCATTGAGATTTTCACACTTGTCGAGACACGTTTTGCAACGTGAATATCTTTAGTTACACATTACTAAAAATTATAAAAATTTGATATTCTTATAGCATTCACGACGATAAATCAAACAAGATCTCACATGACTATAGATTAAAAATAATATCGAAGATTCCCTACGACCATGAATAGTGCCCATGAACTCAATGTAATCATTGGTGTGGTATGGAGAGAGTATTATATAAGTTTTAAAATAGATACAAATAATGATAAATTATTAAATAACTAGGTTTGATGCCCGGCTACGCTCGGGCTACTTTTATTTATCATTTAAATTTTATTTTCTATGAAATTAGATTCGCCAAATTTAGTTAGCACATACATTTAAAACTTCTGACTTGAAATTATAATGAGATGTAAAATTAATCAACAAATTATGAGACACGTTCACTACTCCCGTTGTTAATATTCTTACTTTCCCTACATCCCGTGTTAATACTATTACGTCCACTACTTGTTCAGTTACAATTATTTCTCTAACTACTCCTGTTATTTTTACAGTTAACCTGTTAGTTTTGTCAAACTTATATATTTAAATAAATTAATATTTTTCTAAAATCGAATTGTTAGTTAATTTTTCATACTCCCTCCGTTGTTTCTACTGTCAATTTCACTACATGTGTTGTGACTATTATTACTTTCACTTCTCCCGTCGTCATTATTTTTTCTTTCACTACTCCCGTATTTAATATTGTTAATTTCACTACTTCAGTTGCTAGTGGTATGACTTTCACTGCTATCGTTGCTATTATTATTGCTTTTATTACTCGCATGGTGATTACTACCATATTAGTTAATATTTGATTATCTACTTGTATTAGAGTTATATATTTAAATAAATCTGAAATGTTAGATTAGAATACAGAGTATTATTTAAGAACAATCATTATTATTTACTAATTAAATTACAAATTTAATGAATTATGGAATATTATATTTTTTGGAAATCTGAATTGATTTACTTAACTTTTAATAATTTCCAAAATATAAAATACTTTATATTTATATTATATTTGTGTATGTTAAATAATTAATATCATCAGTGATGCCCGTTTATTTTAAGGAAACTCGCCAAATTCTGGTGTTCTCTAAATTTATACTTTTAACCAATACTATATACTTCTGAAGTAATATTTACATTGAAGTCCCTTGTTCGGGTCCATCACACAGCGCTAGCGATTTAAAACTATATAGTATAATTAATTTGCATAGATTTATTTTATTGCATTGAAGTCCCTTGGTTTCTGGATTTAATATATAGTATAGTATTGATTTGGGTTAAAAATCCGTCGATATGTTGACCCAATTGTACGGTGAGTTAAGTTAAAGAACTATTTAACTTAATACAATGAGTTAAGTTAAAGACCTATATAACTTAAAACAAAGATTTCATCATTTGAGTATCATTATATAAATCATACAATGATTCTACTGTACTCGGATCACACCAAACATAATGAGCATGGTACAAAAATGTAATAACACCATTTTGATTAGCTTTGAGTTTGACGATAACACTCCTGCGACACATTAGACCCAAAATCATCAGCAGGGACAGAGGAAGCGCCGGAAATCCAAGCAGGGGGTGACCAATCATTCTTAGGAAAATACGAATTTTCACCATCCCGAGCAGAAGTCCCATCATTTAGACGGAAAATGGCAATGTCGCCCTCACATTTGCTAACATAATCACTTAAACTCCCAACAACCATTCCCATATACTGAGGAAACGCGGAGAACAACAAAAAGTTCCTATACTCCCTCTCTAAAAAAGAAATGAATCCTTGACATAAGCAACACCTTGTCGGCTTGTCGCCCTCAAATCGCTTAAGCAGTTCCCAATTAAACTCCTTTCGACAGGTTAGTCTCCTTTTCTTTTTATAAACTTGAAACACTTGCTCCTCCGTACGAACCACCTCGCTGACGAACCTGTTTGACCAACCGAATCGTGGAAAAACGTGACGAATTTCAC
>JAGPOY010003118.1:0-13634 GCA_018983105.1 Silene uniflora
CCCTGAAAAACTCATCGCTTCAAAATCCTTTTTAGAGGACGGCTTTAATGAGGCAGCGGTGAACAACAAAGACGACTCTGAAGCGTGGAGGTCCGAGATTATATCAATCAGCAACATTCCTTCTGCAGAAGAGACTACTCTTTCGTCCATTGGCATGCAGAAAGCTTGATGATGAACTCATGTACTAATACATGTAATTTGTTTAAGCTTCTTAGCTCAAAGTAACTTCCATACCACCAATGAACCAAGTGTAAACTATTCAAAGCTAGGAAGTGTACTACAGTAGTATTTTATGGTGTATGGTTTAAATTTTTAAATGTATGGAGTTTCTCTTTTAATGGTTATCAACCCAACTTCCATACCCCCTCCATCTTATTCATTTGCTTACGTTTTATTAAAATACTCTTTACAAAATAAAGAATGTAAACAAATGAATGTGACAAAGGGGGTATATTCGATCCAGAGAGTACATTGGATATGTCCTACTCCTATCAACAAAGAATTAACAATTTACGTACTGGAGCATCATCCATCATTCGATACAAATTTGCATTTAATTACCTCTATAAAATGCTGCTTTTCTCGCTCTCGTGGGTCATAATGAGTTGAAAAAAAAAGTTGAAACGGATTTTTTAATGTATATTTTCAATTAGTCGTTTTTGGTCATTTTAATTTTTAACCACCTCAGTATCTTGCATCATTTAGGATAAGTCATTTTCTATGTTGCTCGATTTCGAGTCAAGTCTAAGCTACACAAGGTTTATGAAGATCATTTTAACTTAAGCTGATTCTCACACCCGAGTTAATAAATTTGAAAACAAAGAGAGGGTGTGAGAAGTTTCAAGTTAAGATCCTTTTAACCAAGATAAACGGTTATATAATAATCACCCTTGCTACTCAAATTAATTTTATATCTTGGGTCAGCCTTATCAAATCCGCTAAACCCAAACTACAAAATAAAGTAGATATATAAATGAAAAAAATAAGAGTAAGCAGAAGTAGCTTCCACTTACTTAGAACAGAAGAGACTGCTTCTAGTAATGGGAAGAAAGCCAGCTGCAGGTTCTTCCTCAGCTGATCTCAATTCAACAATCTGTGGTAAATCCCTTTATTTATCTTTTCTTCTTCTTCTTTTTACCTTTCCCCTTGATTTACCATCTTTTATTAACTGGGTAGTTTACATTTTGCAAAACCATATACTCTGCATTTATATTAAATATTGTTTGTGTTATTTAGCTTAATTATTTAAATCTTTGGGAATTTGGTGCCACATTTTTTATTTAAAACTACTATTCTTAATTGGTTTCATCTGATTAACTTAAGTTTTAGCATATTATTGTTTTGCATGGTGGTTAAACTATCATCAACTTGTCTAGAATAATCATTTTTGGTAAACTGATTCCGGAAATATTATTCAATCTACCCCGTCTTATCATTTGTTTACGTTTTAATTCAAATAAGTAACACAAAGAATAAGAAAAGGTAAATAACTGATTGAGACGGAAGTGCATTGGATGCATCATGCATGAGAGTATGAGACCTAATGTTGAATCTTTTAATTTTACCCCATGAATTCTTGTGAATGTTTCTTTGATTATGTTTGGTGTTTTTATTTTTCATATCTGCTAAACTTGTAGGCGTTGAAATTTGGAATATGAGTATATGACGGAATAAAACAAAATGTTCGTTAAAATGTACTCCTATAGTCCTATACCTCAACGCGATTTTTCTTATAGGTCATCTTAAAACATTATCTCCGTGTCTTCAACACAAGTCTAAGATGGTGTTATATTCGACCCTCTTGACCCCTCATCCTACCACGGCTCCACGGGCAAGAGCCTCTGATGTTTTGTTGTAATGTTGCTTTTGTTGTTACTCCTGTCGTCCCGGTCATTTGTTTACATTTAGTTTTGACACAAAAACTAAGAAATGGGAGATGACCATTTGTGGTGGTGATTAGTGGATGACAAGTGGACTTTAATGAATATGTATGATCAAATTACTCATAAAAAACCTTCTTAATATAGAAAGGTAAACAAATGACAGAAACACCCTAAAATGGAATAGGTAAACAAATGATAGCTCATTAGCTCTACGTGAGATTGAATGATCGGTACGCAATCGTTCTCAGTATGTTTACAATTCTTTATACTCCTTAGTAAAGCTTGAATAACTCATAAGAAAAGGACATGGTGTTCTATCCAGATATTTTCGGAGATTACGTATCCAAGCATCGCTCATGTTGGCTTCATATTGTTGCAAAGCATTACCATTGCAAAAAGAATATAACTTGGGACGAGATTGAGAGAATAAAGAAAAGATATCGGCATACAGCTCCTTGTTTTTATCGAACTCTTCCTCATGGAGTTCGTCATATCAGGGAGCATTCACCTAATGAAAGTTCGAACTGGATGGATAACCACGCTATTATCACCGGTGGCGAGGGAAATAGAATGGATAATGAGAAATTCGAATGTTACGTTAAGTAAGATATTAGCCTTTCCAATCTTACAATACTGTCTTTTCCTTAACCTCTTTCGTTCGCTTTTGTAAGTTACGGAGTATTAATCTAAATATATTTCTCCACTTTTCAGGAGCTTGTGGAAAAATTTCTCTGAAGAAAAGAGAGCGGCATTTGCCTATCTTGATAGCTTGTGGTTTACATTGTATCTAGACCCGTCAACGAGGCCTACAGTTCTAACCTTGATCAAACAAAAGTGCATCTTCTCTAAGAAGTATGTATTTGTTCCCATCGTCTACTGGTAGGTATTGATTCGCTTCTCCATTATATTAGTAACAATTAGCTGCATATTCTCCTATATTGCAATTTGATTTCTCGGAATTATTTGAATTAGGGGTCACTGGAGCCTTCTGATACTCATCCATTTCGGAGAGCGTTTAGACTCTGAAGGTAGAGTGCCGTGCATGCTGCTTCTTGATTCTCTTCAGAATAAGGATACCAAGAGACTTGAGCTACAGATAAGAAAGTACGGAGTATTATATTTGATCTTTATGATTTCATGCTACGGAGTTCCCAATATTGTCATCTTTACTGTTTTCTTCGGTTTTTGGTAGGTTTGTTGTGGATATATTTAAATCGGAGGGTAGAACAGAAGGCAAGAAAGCGATTTCACAAATTCCTTTCCTAGTTCCAAAGGTAAGTCTCTTTGAAATTGCGGAACATGCCAATCAGCTCTCTGAACCCCCAAAAAAACTGAGAATGGATACGGAGGTATCTCAAGGAATTTAGTAATATCTACTGAGTATACTATAAATTGTCAGACTTGAACAAAGCATCGGGACTTCGATAGTATTCATCAAGTACAGGACACACAGACGGCGGGATAGGTAACCTAAATGGTTTTCGTCCTATTTAAGGATCATGTATTCCATGACATACAGTCTTGAAATGAAATAATTGACATGAGACACTGGTTTATGCTTTGATCTTATACTGATTCTGAGGAGAACAACTGCTCCACCCTAATTTCAGCTATGAAAGAATCTTAAATCCGACGATCTTATATAGTCTATTAACGGCTTCCTTCTCCTTTAACTGCTAAAAACTCTGCCTTATAACAGCCCCTTTTGAGGACTTTTCTTCTCTTCGTTTTGTTAACGGGGTAGGGTGGGAGATTTCAAATGGGTATACCCGCCTTTTGATACATACGGGCGCAATTGACTACATGTCTGGCTTTGACATTAAATGGTGGATGTTCAGGTGCCTCAAGGAAGGGACTCGGAAGAAAGTGGCAGTTATGTTCTCTACTTCATCAAATTATTCATGGATTCTGCTCCAAACAACTTCAGTATTACTAAGGGTTACCCCTATTTCGTGCGTACTCTCAACTTGACTCTGCAACTTTTTACCCAATCTTTCTACCAGTACCATTATATCATGCATCTCTCCCCCCTTAATTTTGAGGTGACAAATTTTGTTTTTCATGTGCTGTAGATGGTACAAAACTGGTTTGGCCCTGATAAATTAGCGTCGTTCCTCAAAAAGCTTGAGAAGAAACTAGCCAGGAAGCCAGAGATGGCATCTACTGGTACCTCTCGCTATAAGCCTCGAGGAAAGGATAAAGTCTAACCAAGATCAGGCTAACTGCATAACTAAATTTTTTGTAGACATCAGGTGCATAGACAGAAGCATTTTGGTTGGTTAATATGTAAATTAGTAGTTGATGGCAAAATGTGGGATACACTTATTCAAGTGCTTAATGTGCATATGTGCTGCTTTTTTTGGCGCTTCGGCATCTGAAACCGGTATGTAAAGGTCGTACAGAACCTACTCAAAATGCAAATGAATAGCATTATAGCAACTACGCTATTTTCAGCCTTCAGGCTTACTTTTATAGCGACGACTTCTTTCAAATTTCAACCCATTATTTAGTCTCCACTTTCAAGTACTACTCACTACTCGTGATTTGTATTCAAAACCCTACGACATTAAACAGTGGCTACTGTCCTTGAGGCTCCCTTGACACGAAAAAAAATTGGGTACTTCAATGATATGCAGAGTTGCAATTTAAAAAATTCTGTTCAATTTATATTATCATCTTAGAAGGGGGAAAGGTAAATTCAGTTGGTACATAAATTTGTGTAATGAAAATAGGTAATTTCACATGTATAACAAAGATACAGAATGTTATTTACATAGTACAGTACTACAGTCGAAGCGCGCCTACATCTGCCTTCTGACATCTCTAGTCTATGAAACAAATGCTAAGAGTATGAGAGATCCTACTCACCTAGATTAGTTGATGATTAACAGGACATTCATTGTAAAGGCTTATCGAATTCCGTTCACAATTAGCTGAGAAATAAGCTACTCGAACCAGGAATCTTGATTTGGCCCTTCAACAGATTTCCGGGAAGTCCAATGCTTTTCTCACGCGATGTATTCCCTGCTGTCTCTACAGCTCGCGAAGCTTGTAGAGACATCTCGGCATGAAGCTGGAGACATGCCATGGCCGTCTATAATATCAAAAGCATTTCAGTTAGAAGACATGAAAAAGGAAACAATGCACGATGCCTCTTGAAATTTTTCAACATATAAACATAAAATTATCATGGACATAAATTACCGTGCAGCACTCTCTATCAGTGTCGGATTCGGCTATCTGAAGTGCCCAAGTACGGATCCATTCGAGGCCTCTTGAAATGTCCTGATTTCCTTCAAGTAGGGCGGATGCTATAAATGATGGGTGAAGTGAATTTACAATGCATGATGCAGCAAAGAGGGCTGCTCTTCTAACATATGCTTCCTTGTGGTGGCAGACACCCCTGCATGTGAATACAACTATCATCATCACTATTCATCAATTAAATCTAGGGAAAAAAACCTCAACGATGGGCATTGGTTAAACTAACCCTCCACATGGTCGACTTGAGACCCAAATTACGAACAAAAAAACCTCGGTTATGATCCAAAATCTTAAGGGGGTTATGTTACTGAACAGTACATCTCGTCATTAAATTTCGCCATTTCAGATATCAGTACCAGAGTTACACTTTTCATCGGAAGACATGTTATGGATTGGTCATTGGCATAAACAGTCCCTCTCTACTTCTGATGCTCCATCACATCCTTGCTCGATATGAACACAATAAAAGAGGGGAGACTTTTTCATGGTGGCAGTAAATGGGGAAAAATATTGAATACCTCGAGCTTAGCATGTCAAGAAGAGGGGGAGCCAAAGCAGATGCTTCAGGATGCAAAGCCGTACATCTCATACAAACTCCAAGCATATAAATGAGTTTCCCCAGGACAATGAAATCCCTTCCAAGCAAATCAACACCATGACTTTTCTTATCGAACCCTTGCATGGCCGGAAGCATAAATGCTGCAGCGTAAAGAGGAAACTTGTTGCGGGACCAGTCGGCCTCACTGGGACCCACATTATCTGGTGTACGGCCCCACCGCCGTGTTTTGCCTTTCCTGATTTGGCCCGCCTTTAAAGGAAGTTTTCTTTCAAACGAGTAAGTCATATTAAGCGGAGTTTTCGTATCCGGGATCTCTTTCCAGGTCCCGGCTCCAAAAGGGCCTTTGTTGCTAGGCAAAAACCAAGCTTCGGGTTCTTCTGAGATTGATATAAGAGGTCTTGACGGCTTTTTCTGAACTATAGTTTTAGTATTTGCAAGCTCCTGAGCTGCCTCTGTCATGGCATCGAGTATCATTATTCGTTGGCTCACATCCAAATGAGGCGAGTATAGAAGCTTGTTTATAGCATTTAGAGATTCAAAGGGACACATCACAAGCAAAGCAACTAGCGCCTTCTGCCTCTTTTCTTCAGTTGACTCCTCCTCTCCTTCCACCGCTATATCAGCACAACGAGCTTGTATGAGCGTTCTTACTAGATCACTGGCTACATGTCTTAGTTCATCAGGCGATGCTCGTACGAATTTTTCAGCAACATCAAGAGCTCTTTCAACCTGCATAACATTTTAGGGTGCTTTATTCACTTATAAAATCCTAAAAATAGTTAATAACTTTATATCTTGCCCTAACTTTTTTTAGAACAGGCACCAGCTTTAAGAGTTGCAATAAAAATGCTTTATCACAAGAGAGCGACATGTATTTATATCTTAAAAGACCACTACACCAAAAGAGAAAAGTCAGATTTCTAAGTACCATATGTAGAGGAAAAGTCTTAGGTCCCTGTTAATATCAGGCTATGTATGCCGTTTATTTTAAACAAAATCCAACTTAAATTACACTGGGTTTCGCCCTTCCTTCTTAAATCCATAAACCTACTCATCGCCCTCTTTTCTCATAATCACTGCCCAATAGAAAGCTACATCTAGGGAGGTAAAAACCAAATGCAGTCGTACTCCCATCAGACTGACACACTACAACAACAACATGGTTTGGGGTCGGTTAAAATGAATCATCATCCGAATCAGTTTAGGCTTAAATCCACCAATACGGCTATGAGTAAATAAACAAAGTAAAAGAAAATAGAATAAAGACAAACGAAACAAGTGCATTGTAAAAATAAAACAAAGCAAGAAAAATAAGAAAACCGAAACTGAGGTTTGTAAAATAATAGGATTAAGAAAAAAAGAAAAAAAAAAAGGAATATATTTGTGACACACCTTAGGAGGAAAAAGAAAGATTCAAAAAAGTCAAAGATGGCTAATTTGTGAGTAGTGACGTACGGTCTAGACAATGATCAACATTGTCAGGTCAAGGTCCAGAAGTACCTCTAAGATGAAGAGAATAGACTTACTCCATCAGGGTCATCTGTTTTACGAAGTGCTCCAACAATATCCACCAACTGCGATATTTTCTTCTTGAGATCAGTGTCATCATCAGTCAAGTCATAAGGCTGTAAAGATGACTCACTGGATCCTTCAGAATCTTCACTTGAGCAGTCATCCTCCTCTTCACTAAAAAGCAGCTCACTGTTAACTGTTATTTGATCCACCACATTAGAATCAACAGATTTGTATTTCGAAGATCTTTTCTTTGAGGTATTCACTTTGCTTCCTTTTATTCTGGTATCTCCATGGTCTGGTTCTAATTTTTGCTCCAAAATAGAAGACAGAGTGGCAATCTCTTGACTCTCAGAATTTTGATTTGTAGCCTTTGAGGTGGCCAGTCCAAACTCCCAGTCCAAATCTTCCTCTGTGAAGCTATCGTCAAGGAAGAGAGGATTTTTTGGGTCAATTACCTTTGAAAATACAAGTGCAATACTGCACGCCATTTTCCTGACCAAATCATCAGGGTTTTCCAGTCTACCTGTCGAAAGAATGAGTGTATTTTACAGTCAGGGTTTTCAGTTAAACTTTACTTCCCTAGTAAATTTCAAAAAGGATTGAAGATACTACAGCTAACTCCTTCAAGTATTGAGCGCATAACATCCTTGGCTGAATCCAGCTCTTCTCTTGACATGGTTTCAAGCATAAGGCCTGCAGCTGCTGTTATATCTGAATCTCAAGTCACGGAATCAAACAAACTACAAAAGAGAAAAGTACAAACATATGAAAACAATTGCAACTCAAATGTCCTAAGTCTATCATTCTATTTTTATTGTTGTGTTCTTGTTTACAGCAGGGATTCCACAATAAAATACCAAAATAGTGGATGAACTATGACCTTAATAACAACGAGGGCCTCACAAGAAAACAACTTTTATATTATATTGAAAGTTTGATACCAAATAATCAGAGGTAAGGGCATTAAGGCTGGGTCGATCTGACTACCCATCAGTCATATCTCGCCGAGGCGGTAGCCTTTCAAGCCGCATCAGGTAATGTTGTTGAAACCCAGTATACAATTGAATAAGATTTCTCATTGAAAGATATGATAAAATTTGAGGTTTGGAAACCTTGGTCTAATAGACTCGTTTTCATGTAGGATACAGTTGAATAAGAGCCAATAATAGGTCCACCAGAAGAAACTCCTAAAGAGAAATAAAGACTACAGTAAGAAGGATACGAACTTGTTGCTCTAAAGGAGCTGATTGAACAAAATCTCGTTTGGACCACACCACCACAACCCGTTGGATAGTTTCCAACAGCAATTGCTTGTTTTCACCTTTCTTCAACTTGCCATCATCAGGAGGGCAACCAAAAACAGAAAACTGAAGCATCCATCTCAAACAACAGAGAGGAAATACTTTCAGGAGTATGAATTTCTCAATAAATAAAAACCTGTGAAAAAAAATAGATAAAATCACATGAATCCTTGGTTAATTAACTCATTATTGAAACATGCATAGTCACTCTTAGACACAGGGCGCGAGGCATTGGGCCGATTGGGGTAATGATTAAGTTGTAACAAAGAGGTGGGTTATCAACCATAATGCTCCAGATAACATTGATCAAACAAAACAAATAAATGGCAAAGGTGTGGACAAATCAATTCTTGACAGCATCAGAAATTCCTCACCTAACTGTCGTTTGCAATTTTATTGAACGTTGAAACAAAATCCACAGAATCCAATATGCTTCTACGTCGTTTGCACGTTCAGCCACTAGTTGGTGTAAGATCTGTTCAGCCATTCTCTCCACAACATATGCATCTCTGATGATTTCCATCATCAGAAACCAGAATTTAAAACTGGAGTCTAACATGAAATCATCCTCGAGATTAGTATCTGTATGTGATGAAAGAAAGCTCCGTACACGTCTAAGGATATGAGGTATCAATTCACTCAGTAGCAAATCTGCAGTAAAGATGAAAATCAGCATAAACAACCGGCTTCTTGATTGGAAGATACTCAGCAGAGCCAGCACCCAGCCACCCACATAACTGTATCATACATAAGCATTTACACTGACTTAGCCGCATTTAAGACGGTAGATGCATTGAGATATAGGCTGAAGGAAATAGATAATATTGCATTTAGGTTTCTCATACCTTAAATTATTTCAACCAAGCTAACAGTAACACTACCCATGATGAAAATTGTGTCGAAAATGGTACCAAATGACCTCTGCTTCATAGTAAGAAGAAGCACAGCAGACTAGCCAAGAATAGGAAGATATTTTGCTTTATTCTATCATGACATAGCACAAAAGACTACAACCAAATAAAAGCGAGTCTTTGGCTCCATTGAATATGGAAACACCATTCAAGCTCACACCCGTAAGAAAGGGGAATAGAAGGCAAAACAGGACACTTAAAAATATAATAGAAAAAGAGAGCAGAATACGGAAAAAACGTGACACGTATAAAAACAGACTGAACAGACTGGAACTAATTCAAGGGATGGGGTGAAGTACAAGTTTGAAAATATCGAGTAACACAGCCAGACCGCCCAGATGGTAAGATTGAACTTTATTTCCCAACAAAGTCTAAGAGTTTAGCCCAACAATACACCAATATGTGGGCACATGGTAACAAAGATACCCTATCATAGATATTTGCCTTACCAGTTGACCCACGCCGACAAATGCGAGTGAACATTTCTCCAACAAACTGAAAGGTGGCATCCACAACAGTGCTACTAGATATGGAGTATCCACCAAATGCCTTCAAGCTTTTTTCTTCGGCTCCAGCCAGAAGCTGAGTTGTGATATTCTTGAAAAAATAACTGGTGATCTTTGTAAAGGATAAATATACATCAACAATCTAAGAACACTAGACTTATTACTACTGGAAAATATCGTCATTGAGATATAATTTGACTAAGATGTCTATTATGTTGAGCTCTCAATCACCATTGGAAGGTATTGAAAAACACTCAAACCAGCGATTTTGAGCTTCAACATTTATGAGCATAAAGTAGTTCAATTGGCTAGTTGGAGATCGGAAAGGATACTGAGGTGAAAGAGATTTTGGGGCTCCACGGCGGGCTTTGTCAGGGACAGATGCAACAAGCTGTGCCACTTTAGACACTGTCAGCTTAACTACAGATAATGAGTTTTCTTCAGATTTGCTGTTAACACTAAGATCTCTGACAATCTGAATAACACCTTCATTTTCTAACAAGCAGCTTACAATTAATCTGCGGATATCAGAAGCAAAGTTGTAAACAACACCGAACAGAAATCACCTTTTGCGAACATAATTAGAAATCAAACCAAGCGGAAATCAAACTAGAAATCACCTCTCAGCATTTGATCTAACTATTTTGGCATTGTGGTCTAGACAGGGGATCACAGCCTGAACAACCTCAGTAGAAAGACCCTTCACGAAAAATACATCATAAACAAGATTCTGTGCTATATTTGGTAAGCGAGGCAGCCAGTTGGAAGCAACATCTGCAGGAAAGGAAGTACAGATGATAATTTTATCTTGATATAAGTTAACTGGCAGTTAATAACATAAATGAACTCGAGCATCCTTCAAACATTATACTATAACTACAGTTGAGACAAGAAATCAGAGCTATAGTCGACTGCCACCCAAAAGAGATACTACACATGCTATATTGGCATATTGCACACACACAACATGACACGCCCTTCCCAAAGAAACAAAAGAGAAAATTAGTTGAAATGTTGTGCTACATTCATGGTTTTATACCATGAATTCGAACCTTCTATGGTTTCCCCCAACCATAAATGTAAAGTGCATGCATATAATTTCCTGCGTCAAAGATGTTCACTTATAGCATCCATTCTCAATAGCACAATTATTAGCTCATTACTCTTCTTACTTTTATTATGTAAATTTATCTTGTCATTAGAAACTATATCAACAACCCATACAATCGAACCAAAAACATTAAGTCAGTTGTGCAAGGAATTTTTATTTCTCAGTTGATGAGTAAAAAAAAAGGTTGTACCATAAATCAAAAACCGAGCTAATGTAGGAAATGCAACCCCTCGATAGAATCCTTCCCAAAGCTGATTCCTCTGCTCACTCTCAGAAGGAATTTCTTCTGTCTTGAGCTGAAAACACCAATTCAAAACGCCTCACTCGTCAACCAAAGATATCGAAAATCAACAAAAATACCTTATACTCTACTCCTTCCAACCTACAATAACCATTGAAGCTTCCAACAAATCATCACCCTCTAAAAAAGTAGGACATTCCTAAGCTTAAAACTCGTCTCCTTTCCATTACTATCAACTGTTAGCTCAAATTGCCCATATATTGTTTTCCGAAAATATACAGAATCCGGTTTTAGATACAATTTTCCTAATGACATTAGCTTATTATAAACTGAAAACATTACAAGAATAATTACCTGGTCCCTATATTGCTCTGATATCACCTCTGCCAATTCAGTAAACCCATATAAACATTAGCAAACAATAAATTGATTTTCCATTTTTTTTAATTGAATCAATTGTAAGACATTGAAGGTAAATTAACATTAAGAAATGGGATTAGTATTAAATTGACAAAATTATAGAATAATCACATCAAGTAAGAAACTTTCTTAGCTACACCTACTAAACCAACCGTGGCGGAACCAGTATTTACAGTTATGGGCGGAAAATTTCAGTGGGGGCGAACTAGTTATGCAATACGGTAAAGCTAGAAAACAAAAAAAATCGAAACTTTAAACTAAAATTTCAAATTTCGCATTGTTCAGGGGCGGGGCGAGCGCCGCTACTAGCCTCCTTAGTTCCGCCACTGGAAAATCACCAAAATTGACGAATCAAAAAAATTAAAGGGAAAATGGGGAGTTGTGAAGATGAATTACCAGATAGAGAAGAGGAATCAATAGGGAAAAGGAGGGAAGCAAGGGAGTAGAGGGATAAAACGACGTCGTCGACGCGTTGAGCGGAGTTAATGGCGGAAATGGTGTCGGAGACTTTTTGTAGGAGTTGGGTTTCCATTTCACTCTTCTTCTTTTGTTCTTCCGCCATTGTTTCTCTGTTAAAATTTTGGGGAGGTTTTATAGTTTGTGTTTATTGGAGTGTGTAGAGTTTTTGTTGGTCTTAACTAATCTCAAAAGAAGGTATAATGGTACAAGTTCGAACCCCCCACACTCAAAAATTAGAAAATTTTAATCAACATTTTAATCGTCCAGCAGACGCGAAATCGCGAATGTGTCTGCTAACCCTCTAGATCCATCACTGACCATTTGCTAGTAGGATCCTAGCCAATGAATGATCTTTAATCTATTCGATGAGTCACTCTCAGTATGGATAGTATCCTTTAAATTCAACATGTCAAGAGTCGAGCCCATTTCGAACGGCTATGTCCAAACGGGTTACATCTGCAAGTAAACTAATGTGAAGATGAGGTACTCGTACCTTCTAGGCTTCTAGTATTAATTGTCATTGCTACATCCGATGAACACCTATTCCGATGCTTTTTAAAGAGATTCATTAGATTTGTGTATTGTGGCATTCAAAATTGGCCTTTAGGATCAACACATGACGACTAATCGACTATGTTAGAAGTCTTAGAACGGGTTAAGGTTGTAAGCACAAACTCAAATACGGAGTACACACTAAGACCGTCTCAAACTCTCAACCTTGTATTGAGACACTTTTGACTATAAGATGACAATTTGACCTAAAATCCTTCCGTTCTTGACACGAGTCTGAACTGTTGCATGATTTGACGACATATGACTCTCATAGGCTTCTTCCAAAGCTTGGATTGTTTCCAGAACATTGCCCCGAGAAGAAGTTCTGGATTATAGCTTCCATATTCTGGAACTACTGTTGTCTTTGACTAATTTACTGCAAAGAAAATCACAAGTAAACTAGATAACTTTCATATCCATCACTCTATTCTTTAAGCCGATGTCCAACAGTCACAGACATTCCAGACCGCGACATAACGTACATTATTACACATTCATGTCCCATAAGAAAACAAGCAGCCTACACTCCAGAACACTGACGTACATACTATACATAGTCATGCCTCGTTAAGAAAACAAACCTAGACAGACAGACATACATTGATACACATTCATGTCCCATTAAGAAAACGGTCAGTTCTGTTCTGAAGGCAGTCGTCCTTCACTCATGTTCCAAAACTGAACTTCTTCCTCAAGAACACGCAAAAAGGTTGCTTCAGCTTTGGCTCGCACATCTTCTGATACTTCCGATAGCCTTCGTTCAGCAATCTCTTTGAGGGAGTTACAGTACTGGCCAAACCCCTCATTTCCCCATCTTTCACATGCCCCTCTCAGCTCTGCAGGAGTTTTAGCATCATCTTCAAGGCAGTAAGCAAAGCTCTGTTGGTAAACAGCTTCTATTGCCCAAAAGGC
>JAGPOY010003119.1:3482-17116 GCA_018983105.1 Silene uniflora
TTACCATTATATCAACATATAATGGGTCCCAAAATAGCTAGTTAGTTAAATTTACAACCTCTTGTAAATATAAATAACTAATTGCCTCTATCTCAAAATCTTTATGAAACCTCAATTAATTTAATAATACTCAATTATTAAATTAAATCTTATTTAATCCCATTAAAATAAGACGTAAACTTTATTAATCAATTATCACATAATTGAATGATAGACTACAATTGACTCGAGTTCGAACCTCAAGTCCAATTGTTAACACTCACAATATAATTAAGGAATTAATTAATCTATATCACATATAATTAATTAATTATCTATTTGGGTCGCATCCTTTAGGTGTGACCTTAAGGGATCAACTGATCACCACCGTTTTCACGCCAGTAACGTCAAACTCTAGTCAGCCAATCGTTACTGATTATATGGATCAGTTGACTATATAATATGTCATCCCTTGTATTCTTTTAATGAGATTTATTTAATTATGTGTTCACACAATAATTATGTGATTGCACTATTGTTGAGGACACTCACTCCAACATGATCATCCCTTATGACCCCATGACACCCTAGTATTTCTGTTTATTTGATTACATCTACACCTTACTTGCTTTTATTTACCTCACTTTACTTGTTTCTACTTACCTTCGTTTATAGACTTTACCTCCAAATCATTTGTTACCCTTGAGACTTAACTTTGCATAATTGAGACAAATAGATTGCTAATACTAGTTACCCGTCCTTTGGGATCCGACCTCTACTTACTACTTTCTAGTTTGTTGAGTATAAATGTGTTTGATTGAGTGAATACCGACTCGCTTATCAAAATGGCGCTGTTGCCGGGGACAGTGTTTCACTAGTAGATTTATTTGCTTTTCGTTATACTTAGTTTTTGTCTCCTATACCTTAGGGAAGTTCATTCCTCAAGGTGTGTTTCTAATTGTTTCATCGTGTTTGATATTTTGCATGCCTAGAAGGATACAAGGCTATCTTGTACCTCTTGACCTTGAGATATAGCAAACTTTGAGAAGGCTTAGAAGAGCTCTTAGAGACTCTTCTACTTCAACAACGGATCATTTAGGAGAACTCGTGGAAGTGAGGATTAGTGAATTTGAGAGAGTTTTTACCAACCCTTTTGCAATACAAGGAGAGGAAAACCCACAATCAACCAACCAAATTCCAAACAATCCACCAAATCAACCAATCATGCCTAAGTTTTCATCACATTCCGTACCTACCGAAGAAGATTTACCAATTGGGAACCCCACACCACCTCATCTAACCGGAAACTTCATAGCTAAAACCGCCTTCATCCAACTCGTAGAGCGTAGTCAATTTGGAGGGATGCCAAGTGAAGATCCACATCTTCATATGGAGACATTTTGCGATTATTGTGAGGCCATATCTCAAAATGGTGTTACTCAAGATCAAATCCTATGGGTATTGTTCCCATTCTCTCTAATTGGTACCGCTAAATAATGGTTGAAAGGTTTGGACAAAGCTAACCTAGAAATTGACTCGTGGAAGAAGCTAGCCTTAGCTTTCTACAAGAATTCTATCCCCCGGAGAAGACAAACATGTTGAGAGCTCAAATCACCGGATTCCAGCAAAGTGATGAGGAATCTCTTTATGAGCCTTGGGAAAGATTCAAGTCCATATGTCGCTCTTGCCCCCATCATGGTTTTACCGAGTGGTTCCTAATTCAACAATTTTGGAATGGACTTTATGAGGACTCAAGAAATGTGCTCAACATGGGCTCAAATGGAAGATTCACCGAGGTTGATGACAACCAAACTTGGTCCAAAATCGAGGAAATGGAAATTCATAACTCTCAATATAGTAGGCCTAGGAAGGTTACTAGAGGAGGAAGGCATGAAGTCGATTCCGTCACTCAAATAGGAGCCGACTTGAGTGCCCAACTATGTTCACATCTTGACACTATGAATTCCAACTTTGAGAAAGCCTTTGCTAAATTGAATGAAGCTTCTAATGCACCAACAAGTCAACATGTTCATGCTATGACAATGGCACCACAAATCCCAAGTGGACTTTGTGAGAATTGTGGAACATTGGGACATGACAAGCTAGAATGTAGAGGTTCAAATGAACAAGTGAATGCTTTTCAAGCATATAGAAATGGTACCCCATACTCCAATTTCTATAATGAGAACACCAAATACCATCCTAACCTCTCATACAAGAGCCAAAATGTTCAAAATCCACCTTTTTATCAACCACCTTCTTCCATGAGAACTCAAAATCAAAGACCACCCTTCAATCAAAACCAAAACCAACCTTTCCAACACCATGCCCCTTACAATCAATCACATGACCAACCTTTTGATGTTCAAAGAGCGGTCATGCAAATGCAAAAGAGCCAACAAGACTTCTTAGCCCAAATGCAAAAAGATATCCAAGCTACGGATGTTACCATCAACAACATCCTAGCCCACAACAGGATTATTAAGACCCAAATTTCTCAATTGGCCTCATCTAGTCCAAGTACACAAAGAGGGCAATTACCTCCCCAAGGTAACCCTCCAACAAGGAATGAAACGGCCAATGCTATACACCTAAGGAGCGGGACTCAATATGATGGCCCTAGAGTGCAAGAAGAGGAGATGGAAGAAGTAGTTGTTGAGACAAGGAGCAAAAGAGATAAGGAGAGCATGCGAGAGGATGAGAATGGAAGGAGAAATTGAAGAAGAGGTGAGGGGAGGAATGAGCGAAAAAAAGAAAGGAGCATCTCCACCCAAGCTACAAGATCCGGGATGTTTCTCCATCCCATGCACCATTGGAGATACAAGAATTGAGAAAGCCCTATCTGATCTTGGAGCAAATGTGAGCGTGATGCCTTACACGGTCTAAGAGAAGCTTGGAATGGGCAAATTGAAGTGCACGAGCATGACCTTGCAAATGGCGGATCGCTGTTCAAAGAAACCTATCGGAGTGTTAGAAGATGTACCGGTGAGAGTTGGAAAGTTCTACATTCCCGTTGATTTTGTGGTAGTGGATATGGCGGAAGATGTCCATATTCCTATAATTTTAGGAAGGCCATTCGTACATACCGCCGGAGCGGTCATTGATGTTAAGAATGGGATGTTAACTTTGGAAGTGAGTGATGAGAAGATCATTTTTAACCTTGTCAAGATGATGAAAGCCCCAAACATCAAAGAACCGTGTTTCTTTGTTGATCAAACAAAAGAGAACAAAGTTGAGCTTCCCCCTATTGCAACTTCAAAATGGGAAAGGGAAGTGGATGAATTTGAGATAGCTATCTTCGGGAAGCTTGGAATTTTTGAGAATGAAGCCACCATGAAAAGAGATGATGAGGGCCAAAGCACTTTGATTGACCCTATGAGAGACATAGTCTCAAGTTTAAGCTTGGAAGAAACACAAGAGCAAGTCTTAGGACTTTGGGATGATGAATTTAAAGGGTATGTCAACCCCTACATTGGCAATGCCATGACTTTCAATTACAACACGGGTTACGACAATCCGAATTCAATCACTCATGCAAAGAGCTCCACATCCGATGAAGGGAGCACGTCAAGACTATCTCAAGAGTTTTTCTACAATTCTGAGCAAGCATTCAATTACTACGGTGAGGCGTTGAGCAACATGAACAACGCCGCCAAAGCACCCCCTCATTAAAGAAATGGAGAAAGTAGTTTGGTGGAGTCCTCTCCAAACCACCATTGGTAAATATACTAATCCCCTAACTTTGCATTTATTTAAGTTTATTGCATTTTGAAGTTCATGTACAATTTCATTGAAGTGATTCGGAGAGAAGTGAGGGAGGGTACTCTAATTTGTGTTTTATAAGTGTAGATGAAGCAAAGACGAAGTGTGGGGACGTTTTTAGCAAGCCAATGCATTGCCCCACACTCTATGAAGTCGCCCCGGGCTACCCACAGCTAAGAAGGGCGGGCAAAACATAGGAATGAAGAAGAAAAGGCATCTTGTACCAGAATAAGGGCGGGTTAAAATCAACCCGTGAGAGCAAGCTACAACCCGGGCAAGTTAGAAGCAACCCGGGCGAGTCGTGTAGAACTCGGGCGGTGTAATACTACGGATTTCTGAGCATAGGTTGCTCGGCCGGGCTAGGAGTAGCTCGACTGAGCAGGTCCCCTTCCGGACCCTTGTTGTGTTTGTGTCACGTTTCAGAAGCTCCTGGAACGAAACTAGTCGGCCGAGTCACTTTGACTCGACCGAGCTGAGGTTAGCTAGGCAGAGCCATCTCTGGCTCGACCGAGCCGACGGTCTAACGAGTTAATATTCCGGTTTTTATGCCATAAGTATAAAAGGGAAAGACCTTATTCTAAATCATTTTATTCTATTTCTAAACCCTATTTGACAAAACTAAAGCACGTACACTGCATCTCTCTCTTTCATACCTTGCATTGAAGACCGAATCTAGATCTAGATCATAAAGGTAAGCATCGCATCGATTAAGTAATTATCATATAGTACTTATGAACCCTAAGCTACGATTAGGGCAATATTAGGGTTTATCTTAATTGTATACTATTGATATTAGGTGACGGGTTCGTAGAGGGAGGATTCTACGATTAAATTGCTATAATTGTTGTGATTGCTATAGGATTTGCGAATAAGGTAGGTTAATCCTCCTCAGTTGATTGTTGTTTGCGTAAGACTGTCTTTTGTGTTCATATGTGATTGGATGTGGATAATATTGATTGAGATTGTGATTATGAGTGGCTGAGTGGTCACTGTGAGAGGTGATCACGCCCATTGTCGCCTCGCTGGTCTTCTCAGCCAGGAGGGATGTGCACATTAATGGCGTGGGTTATTAGGTGGGCGGGCTGCGGTCTTCCCACTGGCGGCGAGGATTACTGGTTGCGATGGGTAATCTGGCAGGGCTACATGTTGCGATGTGTAGTCGGTTCTGGTAGAGGAGAGGGAGACCGGAGATCACACTTGTTTGTGTTATTGCATTGCTTCCGCTTGTGTTCATATATATTAATTGTCTTACTTTTATCTTCAGTTGACTGACCCCGGTTGTTTGTCTTTTGACCTGCTGTGATCCATTCGGAGATGGTGAGCAGTTGGTTTAGCAAGTAATGAGCTTGTGGATGATGATGTGCTTCTGGGATGGGAAGAGTCACCACCAGCTTAGTATTAGTCTAGCCGACGGTAGCTTTGGCTAGTAGTTTTGAGACATTTACATTTCAGTTGTTATGTTTTGAGACAGTTGTAAAACAATAACTATATTTATTTAATAAAGGTACTCGCATTATTCCTTTTGATGTTCACTACCTCGGTTATGTCGAGATGGTAACGCTCCCATATGCTAGGGTAGTCCTTGGTAAAGGCACCCCGGTATATGAGGGTGTTACAAAGTGGTATCAGAGAAATGATCTTGGCACCTAAAACCAATGAATCTAGTGTGTCAAATAAAATGAACCCGGTTAAGAGTTGCTTGGAGCTACCGCAAGGGCTTGGGAGACGTCTCAAAGTCGCATGATTGCCTTTGCAACTCTTAATTGGTCACAATGGGAGAGTCAAGAAACATGTTGTTGATGTTTTTATGTTGTTGTATGTGTGTTGTTGAGGCATGTTTTATAAGTTGTTGGTGAAGAGCATGGTGTGATGAGCATGATTGGTTTTTATTGTTGGTTTGATAATAATATGATATATGTTAAACATGATATAAGGATGTATTATGTAGGAGTATGTTTTGTTTGTTTGTAGAAGCATGAGAGTAAGAGGTTAGCATGATAGAACCCCATCTTGTATTCTGGTTTTATGAGCATTGAGTTGTTTTTGTCCGCACTTTTTTTTTTAAGTTGTATGGGGAAGAAAGTTTGATGTGTAAGAAGTCAGTTTTCGGGAAGGCTGTCTTTAAACGGTTATAAGTAGAGTTCTAGGAATGATATTTATGTGATTCCAATTGGAGGTGATAGCTAGTCCTCTTACGGTTCTAACGATAGGTTACACGCCCAAAACGACCAAGAAAGGAGTGAGTTATGCCTGTTTTACGAAAACTGGACGTTGTTGAGAATTGTAGGTAGCTCGACCGAGCTGAATCTAGCTCGACCGAGCTGACTCCAGCTCGACCGAGCTGATTCGGGCTCGACCGAGCTAACTCTGCGCGATATTTTGGTTTGCTTCTGGAAGTGTCTAGCTCGACCGAGCTATAATTGGCTCGACCTAGCTACCCTTATTCGACCGAGTACGAGCGTGTACTCGACCTAGCACCCCTGTAGGCGGTTGTTTTGAGTCGGTGGCTACACCCTTACACCGTATGAGTCGGAAGTTATGTGAACACGTATATTTTGGCTCCTTAATGCTTTGTTTCACCTACATATTGGTTTTCTTGCTTGAGTTGGTCGAATCCTATAAGGTGGAGAGTATCATCTTACGGTTAGTATGGTTTGTGAGGAGAATATGTGGTTGAATTTGATTATATGACGGATAAAAGTAGGGATTGATGAATTATTGAGTCAAGGCACATGTTTTGGAAGTGTGGTGAGTAACATGGTAGTGATGACAATATTTGGCCAAGTAGTAAGGAAAGTTTACGGAATTTAGGAATGAAGGAATTAAAGGTACACAAGAGTCGATGGAAATTGGGATTGGCGAGAGATAATAGAGGGGAATATGAAGGATTATGTCGGTTAAGGATAGATGGAGTAGAGAGGCACATAGTAGTCCGAGTGTATGACGCGATGTAGATTTGTACATGGTTATTGTGTGATAATTTGGTTAATAAGAGGCGAGCCTAGTGTGTAACTCTTTGGGAAGTAACGGAATGAGGCGAATCTTGGTTTCTAGGGATGTTAAAGGAAGATGTAATCAAGTAAGGAGAAAACATTGAGTAGATTGACTTATTGGTGGTGAGTATGAGTGAATAATCCGTTGAGAGTGACTATGTAAGAAAGTGAATAAGACGTTATTGATACGAGCTACTAAGGTTTGAGTTTTGAAGCAATGAGAAGGTAACGGAATTACTAAAGAGCTAAGTAGTAGGAGAACGGAGTTGTGTTGTTAGGCCATGTTGCCGAGTGTTATGAGACAAGAAGAATAGAAGTGAGTTGAGTGGATATTCACAAGAGTTCTGAGATATGAAACTAAGGAATTATAGAGGATATAGAGTACAATAATGGAAGGTGAGTTCAAGGAGATATATCTATAAATTACATGAGACGACATATTGCCATGAGTTGTGATGAACTATGGGGAAGAGCATTTGATCAAATAGTTACATGGTATGAGACCTTGGTGGTAAATAGATGGTAGGACGATCGAGAACAAAATTGGCGCGGATATTGAGGTAATTATGTTAATGGTATCGATGGAGGTTACTATAGAGAATTGGTGTTCATGGTTACCATAGAGCTTTAGGTGTTGATGTAGAGAGCGTTGGTCGGAAGTTGAGTGTTGGTTATATGGTCAAGGGCATATGAGTTTAACCTTGAGTGAGAGATACCTTTTACGAAAGTGTTACTTATATGAGCAAGGTTGGCTGGTTACGTTTAATTATGGGTTAGTGATATGTGACATGTTCTGTGTGAGGTCCCGAGTTTGTGGGTAGTGTCATGGTATAGTTGTCGTAAGTTGTTATCGATCTGTTTCTTCCGTGTAATATGTGATGTTTGTTATCTAGTAGACCGATATTGAAAAGGAGTAATGGGTGACTAGATGAGTCATGAGATGGTCGTTGAATCGAGACTTGTTCCTTTAGTAATGGGGTTGTGTGGTAGCCATATTTTCATGGATGTGATATTAAGACATAGTTGTGGAGTACCTTCGAACTTGGGTTAGAAAAATCGTTTATTGACATAGTGGTGCAAATAGTTGGTGGTATATGTGTTGGATTGTGTCAGTAAGTTGCAAGTTTTAATAACGATGAAGTGTTGAGATTAGTATTGTGGTAAGTCATGGACGAGTCTTGACAGTAATAGAAAGGAGATTATGAGGATCTAGTAAGGGTGTAATACGTTATGAATTGTGAGTGATGTTGTTGGGATAAGAGTGTGAATGAGGAAGAATGGGATTGTGGTGTAGTAATATTGAAAGAGTTCAATTGGTGGCTTAGGCTAAGAATTTTGTGGTCAATGTAAGATGGTAAGCGGATTGATTAGAGGTATGGGAATTGTTAAAGTGAGAGAACCTTGGGATTAGGAATGGTTATCGGTGTTGAGGTTACAGTTGTCGACCAGTGACATGAAATGGTGATAATAGGAAGGAATAGCTAAGGACCTAGTATAAGTTGGGTTACGAGGACGTAACAGTTGTCTTAAGAGGGGTAGGATGCGACAAGGAGAGTTTCATTGTTATGCGTGTTGTAGTACATTCGGAAGTGTTGAATCTTGCGGGTGATATTATCAAACAAATACTTGTGGTTGATGTTATTAAAGGTAAAGGTGGTGCCTCCAGTAGTATGTACGGAATGTGTATGGTTATAGAGTGAGGTTGCAGGTAAGTATGGTTTCGACAGTGTTGACAGTTTTGGGATGGTGATTTTACGAGTATGAGCAAATTTCGAGGACGAAGTTTATTTTAAGGGTGGTAGAATGTAACATCTCGCTTGGTAGATTATGGGAATAAGACAGAGCGGCAACAATTGTGTTGTTAGCCTTCATAGCTGAGTTGATGTCGAGGATGCAGCTAGGATGAGAGTGGAGTAGTATGTACTTGCTTTATAGGTATGGGTGTGAACTTCAGGGACGAAGTTCGTTTTTAAGGAGGGAAGACTGTAATACTACGGATTTTTGAGCATAGGTTGCTCGGCCGAGCTAGGAGTAGCTCGATCGAGCAGGTCCCCTTCAGGACCCTTGTTGTGTTTGTGTCACGTTTCAGAATCTCCTGGAACGAAACTAGTCGGCCGAGTCACTTTGACTCGACCGAGCCGAGGTTAGCTCGGCCGAGCCATCTCTGGCTCGACCGAGCCGACCGTCTGACGAGTTAGAATTCCGGTTTTTATGCCATAAGTATAAAAGGGAGAGACCTTATTCTAAATCATTTTATTCTATTTCTAAACCCTATTTGACAAAACGAAAGCGACGTACACTACAACTCTCTCTTTCATACCTTGCATTGAAGACCGAATCTAGATCTAGATCATAAAGGTAAGCATCGCATCGATTAAGTAATTATCATATAGTACTTATGAACCCTAATCTACGATTAGGGCAATATTAGGGTTTATCTTAATTGTATACTATTGATATTAGGTTACGGGTTCGTAGAGGGAGGATTCTACGATTGAATTGCTATAACTGCTGTGATTGTTATAGGATTTGCGAATAAGGTAGGTTAATCCTACTCAGCTGATTGTTGTTTGCGTAAGACTGGTTTTTGTGTTCATATGTGATTGGATGTTGATAATATTGATTGAGATTGTGATTATGAGTGGCTGAGTGGTCACTGTGAGAGGTGATCACGCCCATTGTCGCCTCGCTGGTCTTCTCAGCCAGGAGGGATGTGCACATTAATGGCGTGGGTTATTAGGTGGGCGGACTGCGGCCTTCCCACTGGCGGCGAGGATTACCTGTTGCGATGGGTAATCTGGCAGGGCTACATGTTGCGATGTGTAGTCGGTTCTGGTAGAGGAGAGGGAGACCGGAGATCACACTTGTTTGTGTTATTGCATTGCTTCCGCTTGTGTTCATATATATTGATTGTCTTACTTTTATCTTCAGTTGACTGACCCCGGTTGTTTGTCTTTTGACCTGCTGTGATGCATTCGGGGATGGTGAGCAGTTGGTTTAGCAAGTAATGAGCTTGTGGATGATGATGTGCTTCTGGGATTGGAAGAGTCGCCACCAGCTTAGTATTAGTCTAGCCGACAGTAGCTTTTGCTAGTAGTTTTGAGACATTTACATTTTAGTTGTTATGTTTTGAGACAGTTGTAAGACAATAACTATATTTATTTAATAAAGGTACTCGCATTATTCCTTTTAATGTTCATTACCTCGGTTATGTCGAGATGGTAACGCTCCCATATGCTAGGGTAGTCCTTGGTAAAGGCACCCCGGTATATGAGGGTGTTACAGGCGGGTACTCAATACAACACCAACCCTGCCACGAAAACAGGGCGGGTCGATTTTGGGAAGGGCGGGTCAGCTAAAGACGGGCGTCCTTATGTCGTCTAACCCCTCTTTCTTCTTCATTTCTTCACTTCTTCATCTCCTAAAAACACAAAACCCCTCTTTTATCATCAAAAACCCATCTCACGCAAATCAAAAATCATCAATACTAAACCAAAATCACTCAAATTTGTTGCAAATTAATCTTTGACACAAAATAATCACTCCAATACCATTAATTTGACTCCAAAACCATTCAAATCACCCAAAATCTTCTCATCCAAACCTAGGGTTTGAAAATTTCGAATTGGTTTAATCCAATTTGGGTTTGATTTAAGCTTGATTAGTTGATTGTAGATTGTTTATCAAGCATTGTTAAGTCAATTTGGTATCAATTTGTCAAAGATTATGGCAAGAACAAAGGGAAATACAAAGGCTCCAACTTTGCCTAATCCTACAAAGAGGCAAAGGGCAATGGCAACCAAAAAGGCGGTAGCTACAAAGGAACTCGCGGTTGTTAGCGAGGAAGCTCGAGTAGAAGTTGTTTCGGAACCTCCTACCATTACACCATTGCCAAATTTTCCGTAGGTAGTTTTTATCGATGAAAATCATAAGTCTACTTTAGATGCTTTGTCTTCTCAGTGCATTCTAGCTACCCGTTGCATTTGCCCCGACCTATTGAAAAATCTTGGCATTCATGATGATACAAAGGCCTTCTTTGAATCCATGGGATTAGGAGGTATTTTCGACCTCAATGAGCCTACCTATCCAACCCTTACTTTGGAATTTCTAAGTTCCCTTAAGGTCACCAAATTTGAAGATAGGAAGTATTTGGAATTTCGCCTTGCCAACAAGGACCGCCGAGTGACTTTTGCCACCTTTGCCAGTGTTTTCGGTCTAAGCATACCACATCAAAGGGGCACCTAACCCTATTATTTTGAGGCAAAGCCAGTTTAGGAAGCCATCTCGGGGCAAAAGTTTGAAAGTTATAAGGCATGTTCGGTCTTGCTAGTTCACTATCCGGGGATAAGATTTTGGCACCGCTCCATGGCTAACATTATTGTGGCTCAGAAGGAGGCTTTCAACTTCACAAACCTCGATTTAGCCCTTCTTGATATGCGGTTGAATTTGAATACAAACAAGCCAAATCATGACATGTTCCAATTATTACTTGATGCTTGGTTAGACTTAAGCAACAAAGAGAATAACAAGTTTATTTTGAATGGGGCGATGATCACTCGCCTAGCTAGACACTTCGATCCAGATTTCAATGATTCAAAGGTCTATAAGCCAATTTCGGGGAGCTACTTGATGGATTCCTTTTATTTGAGCAAGAAGACAACTTGGGTAACGGTAAATGACGATCAAAAGTCCTTCAATTGGCTCATCAAAGATGCTCTGCATATAGCCTTACCGAGTAAGAAGTTTCCAAGACTAGCTAGGGCAACTGACAACTATCTATTGACAAAGTTTTTCGCCAATTCCACCAATGCATCAAGAATCCCCAAGGAAGTTCAAGCTACCACTTCTCATGTGTTGATCCCTCCTTACCCATTTCCATACCAACCCTTTGTCCCCCCAAGTGACGACATAAAGGAGACCAACCATTATGCTACTTGCTTGTTGAAGCATATCCACCTTGAGCCACACAAGGATAGGGTCAACAACTACTATGGCCAATACATTCCACTTTTATCTTTGGCAAAGCAAGGCCTTCTTGACCCTAATGGCCTCTTGCCGGATTGGGTAGACCGGAAGACTTTATTTCCGGACCTTGGTGCCTCCACCGTTGGCGATGTTGAGCATGGGAGTAGAAGCTTTGGAGGTTGATGATAGTGAAGCAACGATGAGTGATGACAATGGTGATGACGACAATGGAGACAACAATGAGTCAAGTGCCTCGGAAGATGACGGTAAAGATGATGATGGACGTGATGATGAAGATGATGAGATGAGTACCTCTTTGGGTACTAATGGTGATGAATCAAGTGATGATAATTACAGAAAGACCTTGAGATGGCTACCTAGCCTCTCCTATGGTATTCTTTTCTCTCATTCCTCTTCTTGACTGTATTTAAGCTTCTTTGTGAATTTGTACATGACTTTTTATACCACTTGTAGTGTAGAGCATGCGTACCATTCATTCATGCATGGCTCGTAACAAAACTTCTCCACCATAGCCTTAATTGGTTTGGGGAAGTTTTGCTATAAGCAACCCAAGTTAATTCAAATTAGCTCTCTACCTAATCGAAAGCAAGCATCATTTAGAATAGTTTGCATTCATTTGTAATATTTTTCATGCATAACTAACATTTCTAACTCATGCATTTCCAAGCATACTCGGTTCCTATATCCACTTGAACATTGAGGACAATGTCCGATTTAAATGTGGGGATTGGGATTGAGACATTTCACTTACATATAAAATACAAAAAAAAATCGAAAAATTTTGAAAAACCAAAAACATGTTCTTTAATTTGTAGTATAGATTGTATATATGTGTGTTTCCGTACTCTTCTCACAAAGGGACTACACCTCATTCGAAGCATTTTAGGGAAAGAAGAACCGCTTGGTATGATCCTTCCAAACTCTTACTCCCTTATTTATCTTCGGTGTCAATGAGAATGTGGTGACATTTTGTGAAGCGGTGATACCTCTATGTGATGTTAGGAGAATTACATTTGCTTGCATATCACTTTAGCTAGTTGCATTCATATAGGTTGTATAATATGTTAGATTGCATTCATGCACGTTTATTGCTTTCAAAAACGTTTTTGTATAGAGTCTATAGTGGGAGCATATGCCTTCGATGACGTTAAATGTTTTGACCGTGTCTCTTCCCTTTTGATAAGCTTGCATCTAGTGATAACCTTGTTAGGGTGTTTACACCCCGGGAAGACACGTTTAACGGCCTAAGCATTGATCACCTTGTGATACTCTCTTTAAGACTTGAGACTAGACCTAGACAAACATGTACCTACTCATAATGTAAGGATAGAGCCTCCATTTGGCCGGCCCATCAAACTGGTCTCATCTAGGATTGTGTGTGTAGGTCTCGTTGTGTGGTATGTTATGTCAAAACGCATAAGTGTGGCGCTTGTTCCTTAATACCGTAAGAAACTTTTTTGCACATATTTTTGAAGGCAATATACACATATATGAACCTCACATAGCCATATAGCTTTTTTTTATACCCTTGCATCTTGATCCTTTTTGTGAACCCATTTTGAGCCTAAGTCTTTCATTTGACTAACCAACAAACGAACTACATCCCAAAAACAACTCACCCTATCGAGTAAGTTGTAGTAGTTAGTTATGTTGAACATAGATGGGTTGGAGCTTTGATTGCATGCGGTATTTTGAGCTTCATGATTTATGAAAGCCTATTTGGCCATGGTGTGAATAAAGAGGTTTTTGAAGAAAATGAAATGAAAAACAAAATAGAAAAGAAGAAAAAGAAAATACTTGATTTACCGCTTTCCAATTTTAAGCAACATCTCTTGCACATAAAAAAGAGATAATAAAATAAGTTGCTAATAAAGGGTTTGATGTTTGCAAATGAGCCTTGGTTTGTAAAGACTG
>JAGPOY010003120.1:0-13634 GCA_018983105.1 Silene uniflora
TTTTGGTAAGATGTGGTTTTAGTTTGATAATTACCGTTTTTAATTTGACAACTTTAGTGTTTAAATTAAAAATTATGGCCTTGAGATAAATATTTTTGGGACGGAAACGCGCGCGAAGTATAGTCCCGTCATCCGATGCTGATGCGGAGGTCAAATCATTGGTGGCTAGGGTGGAAGTCGTTAAGGAGTAGATCACATGGACTCATGGAGGAGAGGTGATAAAATTTGGCTGAGAGAAGATGTTCAGTTACAACGAGACAACAATTTACAACTTGCATTCCGTCAGTTTTTTTGTTTTTGTTTTGGGCTTTGTTAAATGGGTTGGTCTTATAGTATAAGACGGTCTCATCTAACAATTTGTGTTATTATTATGTGGTACTTCAATACTCCTCACATACGGAGTATATTAGATAAAATAAACTAGAATTAATGATCCACGACCCTATTTGTAACATTCTCATTGTAAAATATAGTAACCGGAAAATGTTGAAAACGTGTATAGTATCTTCGAGTCTTGGATATATTTAAGTAAGGCCCTGTTTTTTCAGCCGATAGAAACTGAATTGAACTCAATAAAGTTAGATTGTATGTCCATCCCTTTGGAGATCGATCCTATGTGGAATGAGACCACCATGTGACTAAAATAATGTCTATAAAATCATGGAACTATCTAACAATACGTATATACGAAACCTAATACGTTTAAACCGACATAATGCATGTATGTATATGTGTACATTATAAGACTTAAGAAGTTTGGATCTTTCTTTGGTGGTTAGTTGGTAATAGCAAAGGAACGGCTATTATTAATCCGTTGTGACCATGCCTCGCTCATATTGCATACTACACACAATCATGATATCTGATTGCAGAAAATAAAAACATAAATTAGCATGTTTAGTATAATGGTAGAATGGCGCAAATCAATTATTAATGGGAACGTGAGACTTGCAGATAAAGTCTAGCACACTTACAAATAGGAAAAAATGTGAGCACGCAAATTAAATAGTACCCAACTGCGACTGCTCTGTCCCTATGTATGTTGCACTACAAAAAAAAAAAAAAGAAATCCATAGGCCGTGATAATTGATATCTCAGTAGTTAGCGTGACATAAAATCATCAAAATCTACACTCTTACCGCAAACTGTGCAAAATCAATTGACCTTAACACGAATAAATACAAAAAATATAACTGCTGCATTATATAGACATTATTATATCAGTACCCCAATGCTAGACAAATAATCAAGAGAATACATAATACATACTCCCCATGTTCCAGACTAGCTTCCAGTGATATGTTTAGGGAGTAATACATAGAGAAAGCATAACATGCAAATATATTAAGCAATGGACAATAGACTATGAATATACTATGAAAAGGGGACTAGATGAAAACCTTCTTATATACTGCATAAAGAAGTTGTGTTTCCATCCTACTCAAATTCCCATATCCATAGAGTATTCTCTTAATCTCTTTGTTTATTTTCTTGCATTATAAACTGCTATATTATATAAGAGTTTGTTTAGTATACATTACTAAGAGGGACAACCAGCTGAGCTCGAGTTACTCGAGCTGTATCGTCTCATTATCACCTTTAGTTACAATTTTAAATAAGACATAAAAATCAAACAGATTACCGCACCTCATAAATAGACATGGCAAAATAAAACCGAACCCAAAAAATTGATCGAAAATACCTAAATTGATAACCGATCGAACACCCGATACGAGTAACCTGAATTGTACTCGAAACCCGACTCAATCTGAATAGAACTGAAACGGAATCGAATTCAATAATAGCCGAATGAAACCTAAACCCGAATATATCTGTACCGACAACAATCGAACCGTTTGACCTGAATTAAAAGTATATATTTTTCTCAAAATACTCATATTTTAGGTGTATTCATTAATTCTTTATTTATTAATGATATATATTATGAACTATTTCATTCAAATTGAAAATTTAAGATACATTTAAGCTAATACTTTTACCATTAATTAAGGAAAATTATAACCCGAAACAGAACTGAACTAAGCTGAGGTTGATTTGACCGAAACCGTACCAGATTCGAAATAGTAAAAACCGATTAAAGAGAGTAGCTGAAATGAACCTGATCGAAATCGAACTGAAACCAAAATTAAGGTCAATCCAATTTAACCCAATCAGAAACTAAGCCAAATAATCCGTTTACCAGGTCTACTCGTAAAAACAAACACTATGTCTTGCTTGCGACGGGTCGGATCTTGTAACGAGTATTTCGTGAGAGGAAATGGGTAGAGGGGACAAGGTGGGCACCCCCCATGTGCTTCTCCACTCACCCTTGATGGGTATTTTGTGAGAGAATATGGTATCCGTTACAAGCTTGTGACGGATAGTGTCCGTCACAAATAAGAATTTGTGAAAAAACAAATGAGATTTAATTTTGACCCAAAACATTAATTCCCCAAAGATCTAATTGGCTCACATAATTGAACATGATCTCCTTAATGTGTACTTATTTTGTACCTATAGTGTCCTTAACGCCTTAATTGTGCCCCATTTGTTGTAATAACCCCCCTATTTTCTTTGGTCAATTGCAATCAAAGATGGTAAAAATATGAGCTTTCCATGATTTTCCAATTCTCCTCCTCAATTTGCTTATAATTTATACATTTCAAAGATTCCCACCATTATTTCCTTTACTTTTCTTCACCCTCAAATGCCCATTTTTCTCAATTCCACCACCAAAATAACCCTCAATTTGATCGAATTATTTGTGGGATTTGTGAAAGATTAAGTTTGGAAGAAATTTTTGGGGATTTAATCTGGTGGGTACATTAAAAAATGGATACAATTTATCAAAAGCTTCGAGATTTGGATGCATACCCTAAGATTAATGAGGATTTTTATAAGAGAACTTTTTCTGGTGGTATTATCACCATTGTTGCTTCCTTAATCATGTCATTGCTCTTCATCTCTGAGTTCAGTATGTCCTTTTTATTTCTCCCTTGGTCGCAATCATTTGTTTACCTTTTTGTTCTTTGTAATGAGTATTTTTTTCAATGGAACTTTCTTTTTCATGTTAATTTTGATTCAAAGTTGTTTGCTTTTAAGAAATTTGTAGTTGTTTGATATCTTGTTTGGTTGGTTTGATGTGGTGAATTGGTGCCAAAGTTTCATAGTTTTGTTAATGATAATTGGGCATTGTTTAAAGGATTTGAGCATTAGTTTGGGTGTGATCATGTGATGTATGACAAATGGTCATGAATTAGCTATAAAACTGGGGATGTTACAACTTACAAGTTTAGTGGAAGGGTTGTTAGTGGTTTAGTTTAGCGATTTGGTAATCTTTGAAAGGCAAAATCTTTGATCCTCTTGTCAGCTTTGGTTCCGAGTTACAGTCACTGGAACTGGAAGACTTAGACCAGGTACACCATATTCTGAGACAAGGTCCATGTATGTTACTATGTTAGGATTGTGTAGGGGGGATAAAATGAGGAATGTTTGGTACTCTTTCAGAATGTGATGTAGTATCAACAGCCATCAGATGAAGAAATCTATCGCAATTGCCCGATGCATTTCCCATTTTTCTTAGAAAATTGAGGTCGATAAAACAGGTGATTTTGAAATTTATTGGTTAGGTTTCTCAGGTTTTGTTTTGAGCATTAAATAGGAGTATAAATTATAAGTAGTACATTTCTTGAAAGGGGGAGGGGGAGTGGAGACTTTAGTACAAGTAATTATTGATAGTGATTCATTAAGTCAGGTAATGAACGGAAACACCACTAGGTGCATGCATACTATTAATATCAGTTTTGGTCATAAACTCATAATTTCGATTAGGGCGGTCACAGCATTATCTCAATAAATATGGCCAGTTATCACCTTAAAATGCGGTAGCGGTGGTCTTCAAAACCCTTAAAATGCTCATGTTATGATGTTGTAGTGGTAATATAATACCATGGATATTTGGTCTACGAGCGTTGGAATCACTATGAACTTCTCTTTTGTAAGCAAATTGAGAAGCCATTGCTGCAAACCAGAAATTTGGTTGCCTTCTGATGTAAGCAAAAAATGGGTTAGACGTCCTTGGTAGGAGTGAGGATGAGGTGAGGATTTATGATGCAGGAGTGCGTTTTAAGCCTCCTATTTTGAAACACCTAGAACTTACCAATGCGGTGTTCGACAGTTGGACCCATCTTCTCTAAGACTTTTACGCTCTAGTTTGCTAACCGGTTTGCATGTGCATGCAGCACACTGGTGTTGCTTTTGTTATTGGCAGTCCATTAAATTTTGAGAAAAGGTGCTCCCTTTTCCTGCATAAGAATGTGAAAGATGAGAGGAGGATTCAAATAGCTTTGTCCTGGGACAACTTACTGTCATTAGGGCAATAGTGAAAAAGCTGCTGATTTTTTTTTATCATCTTTAGCTTACATATCATTTTTTCAAAAAAAAAAATAAAAATTGGATGGCAACGGACATTTTATAATGCAGTGTAAGTTAGAACCAATTGGCGATATTCAGAAGTTGTTCAAATTCTAGTCTAAAGTTTTGATGCTTGAGTCTGGTTTATCTGTTCAATTGTATGCTTGATACAAATGCTTGCTTTGCTGAACACTCCGTCATTTATGGGTATTAATTTCTTTCTGAACCACTCACATTTGTGCCACTTGGTGTTATGCATGCAGGATCATATCTCCACACTAGTAAAGAGACCACACTTGTTGTGGACACATCTAGAGGGGGGACTCTGCGAATCAATGTAAGATTTTTGTTTGCTTGCTATCCAAATATGCTACCACGAGTTTTGTTTGGTAGGTGTTTCCTTATTGCTTATACCATCCCGTAGTTCAAGGCCTTAAAGTCTCCTCCATTTTCAAGAATATTGACATGGAATCATGGATCATTGGCTGTTTAGTGTTCAACTTCAGTAGTATTTCTTTTGCCTATCAAACCAGAAGTTTGATATGTGCTCCTTAATACGGAGTAGTATTTTTGAATCGTTGTTTTCATCTTCTCTCTGTGTTCTATTGTTGGTTACTCCTTATTACTTCCCTTCTTGGATATTTTATAACTACTTTTGGAGAACTTGTCGTTTATTGATACATGCGTTTTGCTTGTTAATTGCAGTTTGATATTACTTTTCCTGGAGTCCCTTGTACAATTCTCAGCATCGATGCTGAAGATATCAGTGGAGAGAAGCACTTTGACATAGTATGTGACTTGCAGAGACCTATTCTTCAAGTTCTGCTAA
This sequence comes from Silene uniflora, assembly GCA_018983105.1. Lineage (NCBI taxonomy): Eukaryota > Viridiplantae > Streptophyta > Magnoliopsida > Caryophyllales > Caryophyllaceae > Silene > Silene uniflora. Next base: position 5,243 of record JAGPOY010003120.1, read on the forward strand.
TTTCTTTTCTTCTGAGGATATAATATGTTGGCTTACTTGTAGAGACATGATATTATCAAAAAGAGAATTGATGCCCATGGGAATGAAATTGAATCGAGGAAGGATAGCATTGGAGCCCCAAAGGTTAGATACAAGATCATACAATTCCCTCATCCTCCTAATATCATAAAATTAGTTCGGTGATGTACACACTGTCGTTCTGTCGATTATGTGTCATTTTCTGACGGTATACGTAGTTACGTAGTTTTCTAATTTTATCCCCCAAGCATTAGCATCTTAATTCTTCTGGGCACCCTGTTAAAACTATATATAATCCAAAATTCTACTTTAGGCTTAATTAACTCTGTTAATACTGCTGCTATTCGAACTTGAAAACAGAATCAGTTTGCCTCGCCTCAGTTATGCTCTATGAAATGGGTCATAGCTCATGCATGATTGCTGAACCTTCTTTTCGCATGTTGCTAGAAATTTTGCATGGCAAGTGGGTGATACCACTCACTATTGTCAAGCTTTCTTGTATTAGCTCGTGAGGTTTTTCAGAGGTACGCATGATAGTTTTTTTTACCAGACTAGTATATAGTAGCAATATTGCAGGTTACTCCCAACCGGCTCTATGTTTTCAGCACAAGGGGTATACATTTGATACTTTCAACTCGTCATAGAAGGGAGCCTTTGAACATTGTTACTACTGTTGGTTGTAGTGGCTGATGCACCATTTGATGCTTAGGGGCTTTAGCTGATGAAAATTGACGGACTTAATGTTTTGTGCTGTAGAATTTTGATTATTGAACATAAACAGCATCTCAATTCTCAATATTAAAGTGTTGTGCGGACTAGAGGTAGCAAACTTCTGAGTCCTGGCAAAATATTTTAGATGCCCCAGATTTTGAAGAATAGTGCTTTAAGTAGGAAAAGACTGTATTGACTATTTAGTGTGTTGGTGATAGAGATAATCAGATAACTGATATGTGCCATTGTATTTTGTTACTTTACACCCAAAAAAAGTGTTTTCTACTCGTTATTTTTTGCAGGCAATTTCTTTGTGCTGTATTTTATTTTCTGTTCTGTGGCATATATGTTTCAGTATATAATTAATTCAGCTAATTTCCTTCTAGATTGAGAAGCCGTTGCAGAAACATGGTGGCAGGCTCGAGCACAACGAGACATATTGTGGTTCATGTTATGGAGCAGAAACGGTGATTTCCCTTGTATAGTATCCTGTTAATACATATGGTGACTCATATTTCTAGTTTTAATTGTTAGGTTAAGGCTTTTAGATAGCTAATAAACCAACACCCTTTCTCAAATGGAACAGGGCATGTTCAAGGCCCGTTTCTTTGATATAGACCTTCAGCTTTCCCCGTGTGTTTTTCTGCACCTTGACTTCCACTAGTCTCAAATTCAAAGACCTTCAAGCTCTGTGGTTTGAAATTATGGAACATTATTTTATTTTGAAGTTTGCTTGGCAGGCTGATGATCATTGTTGCAACTCGTGTGAAGAAGTTCGTGAAGCATACCGGAAAAAAGGCTGGGCATTACATAATTTGGATATGATTGATCAGGTATGGCCTTCTTAATATTTGTCCTTCTAACGTTCCAAGTGAGCGCTATATCTTGAATTACAGTGATTATTGATAATTTTTGTGCTATTTCGAGTAGTGTGTGAGGGAAGGTTTTTTCCAAAAGATCCATGAGGAAAAAGGTGAAGGTTGCAATGTTAACGGATTTCTGGAAGTTAACAAAGTGGCTGGGACTTTCCATTTTGTACCTGGAAAGGCCTTCCATATATCAGATTTCCAATCTGCTGATCTAATCGCCGTTCAAAAGGATGATTACAATGTATGTTCTTGAATCATTTAAATTTCTATTTTGGCTTTTCAATGTATAAAAAAGCATTTCCCTCTATTAAGCTCTGGGACAGATCAACTCATCTTGGCTATGACAGATAAGTCACAAAATCAACAAGTTAGCTTTTGGAGAGTATTTTCCCGGCGTTGTGAATCCTTTGGATGGGTAATGTTCTGTTATGAATGTGCTTTATATTGGATGAACAACGTACTCCTATTAGGAGCAAAAAACTTTTTCTTATCAATTTTGTTTGAAAATAATAGACCCCCTTTTTCTAACTATAATTAAAAACTGAGGTCATTTAGACTAACAATTTTGTTGCTGCTGTTATTAATCAGGGTGCAGTGGCTGCAAGACACGACTAGTGGAATGTACCAGTATTTTGTCAAGGTTTGCTTATCAACTGCATTAGCCAACTATTTAACCTACTAGCCCAGCATGTAAATTGTTTCATTAAGAAATTTCGTGATCGTCTTTAAAATTATTGCAAAAATCCTTGTAATTGAAGGATCCTTAGTAAGTTTGACCTTATATTTCAGGTTGTCCCAACTGTATATACCGATAAGAAAGGACATAATATCGAATCAAATCAGGTATTAGTCTATCTAAGGAGAATTGATCAATGCCTTCTGTATAGGAATAATAATCATGTGAATGTGGTTTTGTTTAGTTCTCTGTGACAGAACACTTGAGGAATTTAGACTCAGGACATTATCAGGCTGTTCCAGGGGTTTTTTTCTTTTACGATCTTTCTCCAGTCAAGGTTGGTTCATCATCTCTGATGCATTTTTATGAAGGCCTTCTATTTTTTTTTCTTGTCATAATTTTTGTTGCTCCTTTAGAGTCCGTTCCAGTTGAGATTTTTATATTTCATTTTTTTTTAGGTGACCTTCTTGGAGAAGGGTATGTCATTTTTACACTTCATGACTAATGTCTGCGCAATAGTTGGAGGTAAACTGCTGTTTCTAACCAGCTTCTCTCTTCTAGAAGATGTCCCTATGATATTTGTGTTTCATGTCTTCCACAATCGGGAATAATAGTTGTGACCAAGCTCAGGTTATTAATATTGAATACCTCTTCTAGAAAATAAGGGTAAGGGAATTCTAAATATAAAACGGAACAACTAAAAGCTAAAAAGAATTTTGATTTATGAAATTCCTGATAAATAAAGCTCTGGAGTGAATAAATCTCTCAACTGTGATATTTTATGCCTTTCTCTATCTCAAATTCTCGTATGAGACTGTCTCATACTCTCATGATAACACATCATGAAACTACCCATACGAGAACTCAATGAGTTTGCTGTTGTTGAGTTGGTGGAGGTAATGGGTTTGATTTGTTGTTAAACATGTAGTTTCACATCATATCTTAGTTTTAATAGAGGCGTAGACACATCGAGGCAACAAGAGCCCGTGGTGATAGGACACACACTCATGCGCCCTCTCTGTTTCGACAAACAAAATTGAATCTTTAGAATCAAAAGCTGTGTGACATTACCCCTTTCTTCTTGATTTTAAAGAAGGCTAACATGTATAGAAGTAGAAGTGAGTATAATAGTAGAGCTCACTAGTTGCACTTTCTGTACAAGACACACCTAAGGCTCGCCAGCGACTAGTGCCTTATAGAGCCTGATTTTTAAAATAAGCATTGTGTATTAACCTGAGACATTGTCAAGAGACTAATTATACCTTGATCTTTATGCCTTTACACAGGTACTTTCACAGTTGCAGGTATAACGGACTCCTTTGTATTTCATGGTAGAAAGGTTGTGAACAAGAAGCTATTAAAGAAACTTGGCTGACAATCCTGACACTTGCTGAATTCACTGTTGCACCTGCATGTTCTATATTCGACCATGGTGGCTTAATTGTGGAAGAGCTCGACATTAATGGAGAGCAAACATTCAAGTGATCTTTCTAATGGCTGATTAGTTGAAAGATTTTGGTTATTTGATCTTGTCCTCCTGGACTTTGTGACATTGATTCAGGTGTTCACTTTTGTAGCTGCTGATGTAAATACATTGAGAACTAGTTTTAACCCCGGAAATATCATTCATATACAGACCACATATTACTCATTGTGTTTCTTCCTTCAGAAAGCAATTGTGTTCTTTGCATAGAAAACGATTTGTTACTCTCTCCGTCTGTTATATAGACTGTTCCAACTTTCTGATGTAAGCCATTAGAATTCAATTACACCGAAAAAATGTTTTGCCAAATTTGTGAATATATGCCCAGTGTCGGTTGATTGTTTTCATGAAATTGTTCCCTTTCATTTCATTGATTTCTTCCTCGTTCAATCATGACACAGACTTTAAAGAGACGAAACTAATCAAAGATATCAAGGGAATGCAATAATTTTCTTTTCAACTGTACCAAGCCTTTGGCAGACATGGTAAAGGGAGTGTTGAATAATTTTTACCTGTGTTGTGTTGGCAACAATTTCAAAATTCTTAAATTTATACTGATATTCTTCTACAACTCAAAAATAGTCTAACTGAGATAAAAAGGTACGAATAAAAAAAGGTGTCAAAAGTTGCCAGCTACTTCCTATATATTGACTACAACCTCAGAAAGCTTCAACAATGTGGTCTGGAATTCGACGTGCTGCATCTCTTCTCTTGTCAGCCATGAGGACAAATAACGATTTATTCTGTCATTCCTACAATCACCTTTACTTGCTATTGTCGAGCCCAAAGTAAACCTGGTGATATGCTTAAAGTTGAGGTCAGAAGGGTCTCTAATATATTGTTCCACAGTGTCTCTTATGGCATCTCGCCAAATAGGACGGGCTAGCTTAAGGAAGTCACGGATGGCCAAGACCGGGATGCTGACACTTCCGAGAGGGGACTCTGTGTGTCCACCTCTTGCATGGTAATCTGATCCTCCGAGCTTCAAGAGGCCGTAAGTATCAGCCAGGTCGCTGTATACTGTAAGAAAGGCGTTCAACATTAATCAGGTAAAATCACATACTATGAGACAACTTGCTTGACATCAACCAATTGTAATAGAATTCTAAGGTAAAGAAGTCTCATACTTCTAGAGTCGCGGCCAACTTAATCTAAACGTATTTGTATATCTATATAATATAATTATATAGTCCTCTTCCTATATACCACTCAGATTCCCTCTTCACAAAACCACCACCACCACCACCACCACCCTGGCGCATGTCACCCCAATGCCACTAGCCGGAAACCCTTTTTTCAGTAAAATTAGTTTATTTTGGGTGTAGGGAAAGGTATCTGTCGTCAAGGAGTAGCCGGGTGATTTGGGTCTGAGCGGTCACTCCAATGCCATAAGCAAGGCTTGAAGAGGAAATACCTGCCAGTTTCCCATCACTTCTATAAGCTTCAATTCCATGGAGACCCGCCTCACTTAGTCTGCTTACAATCGGTACAGGATTCTTCAACGACCACGGATGGGCTAAGACAGAAACTCCTCCAGTTTTACTTATGAACTGGACAGCTTCTTCAGCACAAGGCTCACTTCCCCTGTAACCAAAACAAGTTGATGGTCAATTTTGTCTTTTTAACTTTATCGCAAAATGACATCGAACAAAGTATGAAGTTAGATATCTTACTTAGAGTAAGCAGGCCCGTCGTCATACAGATATCGAGCAAATGCTTGCTTAAGATCTTCAACATGACCTGCTTCAACCATTGCACGAGCTACATGCAGTCTCCCAGGGGCAACTCCACTGCCTGCAATTCTAGTAACATGCTCCCACTTAACCGGCATCTTGAGCTTATTCAACTTTGAGAGCATGTTTTTTGCACGAATGTAACGACCATCTCTAATGTCAGCTAGAAACTTGTCAAACTCATCGAAGTTAGATGGTCCGCAACTGCTATAATATGCAAGAATGTGGACAGGCTCTTCATCTGAATTATCTCTGTTCATCAGTTCAACGTACAAGTCACTAAAATATGGCATAACCAATCTTCTAATATATACTACCTCCATCACAAAGTTACTGCTCCCATTTGACTTTGATAGTCAACCAATGTCTATGACTATTTAATTAATCCAATTATATACAAGAATATCGCAGCAACTATTTCCATATTATCATTTTTTGAACTTTTAAATATACAGGAATATCGACCAAGGTTGGCATTGTTTGACCATCAGAGTAAGAAGGAACAATATAAATGAGATGGCGTATAGCAGGGACAAAGCTAAGACGGAAATTGTGGAGGGGCCGAAAAAATAAATATAAATTTTGCAATTGTGTAGTTAGTGAAATGCAAAGTACCACAATTTTTTTTTTATTTTTTCTCAAGAAAAAAGTATAGAGAATGAGAAGATTTAGAACTAAGGACCCCAACTGGCAACTACATAGTCTACATCTGTTGTATGACTATTTGTATATACAAAAATTTCTTATCTAAAATCGGGCAGGGGCCATGGCCCTGTGGACCTGGCCGTAGCTTCGCCCCTGGCGTATAGTAATAAAGAGTAAGGTACCCTGTGCTAAAATTGTCAACATAGAGAGGCTGCTCCAGGGCTGATTACGCTATTAATGAGTAAAATTTCGTTATTTTGAAAATAGACAGCTAGTATTGTCTACAAATAAATATGCATTCAACAGTCGAAGCTATTCCAAAAGTTCTTGCATAAAGGTGGCCTTTTTCATTGGCTGTTGAACGGGGAAATCTTTTCATACATTGACATAGAACTTTGTAGATATTAAGTACACCATTTATTATGTTAAGAAGAAACTGAAATTCCTACCTTGCAGAGAAAAGAGTGCTGATCTCAACTCCAGGAATAATCTTGATACCAAACTTACGAGCAGCTCCCAGGGCCTCAGGGATGCCAGCCATTGTATCATGATCAGTGAGAGCAAGAACTTTCACCTGTTCTGAAGACACCACAGAAACATATATCACACATCTTATCAATTGTTCAGCGGGAATGTAGAGACCTAGGGAATATTTGAAGCTACTAAGGATCAAGGAATTCAGTTCATAGATGGCAAGTATTTTGGATGAAAACATAGCCAGACAGGCTTCTCTTTTGGGTGAAACATTGATTGATAAGAACGAGGAACTTTAGTAGCTGATCTCAGTCAGAAGATTTAGTCGCATGAACAACAAAACTTTCCAAACTTGATATCGTTCTCAAAACATCAAGCAAACTACTGCTCCATTTAAGTGCTGTAACTGTCTACAAAATAGTGCATGTGTTTTAAAACTCAGTACGACACACTTTCAGATACTTGTGCGACCTCAATAACGTGACTACTATGGCCAAGCATCTTAGAGTACAAACCTTGAAAGTAAAGGCGACATTAGTATTTCATTGTACCACCCGAAATTTTCTCCACCCCTTTCCCCAAAATTCGTTTTTGCCCACCCACATAACACCATAAAGTGTGTCAAAGAGTTGTACTTATGTTGTTGTCCTTTCAGGAACATATACAGAATTTGGAACGATGCAGTGAAAATAAGATGGGCTTCTAAGGATGAGACACAAGAACAAAAATACAGACAAAAGTGATATACTCATGAGTGTAGCATGAGCACCTTCTACATTACAGCGGCGTCCTTGATCAATTAGATAATGCTAAGTCATAGATTGTTTCATTCATTAATAAGAAACTTTCTGATGCATAGTACTCGTACGATGTAAAGTGCTCTAAACGAGTAGCTCTCTTTACAAGAACAAATGTACTCGAGTTTACTTTTACCACCAAATCAGTAAGGACTACGACTTGGTAGGCTAGTAATTCAAGATCATCACAGAAATACCATACAGAGTCCCTTTTCAACATCTGTGTAATGCCCCATCCCCTCTTAGCCTTATAAGAGGCATAAAGAGTCCCTTTTCAACAAGTCGAAAACAGACTTAATAACAATCACAAATTCCCATATCGAAACCTGCCAAAGCGACCTATTGTAATCCATAAAATGAATTTGCAAACAAAACAAGAGTCAGCAGATAACAAAGTTGTAACCTTTGTACATAATTAAAAGACGGAGACATCCAAATAAGAAAAACGTAAAGAAAGTAAGATACACACCCCATTATGATGAGCTCTCTCAACAAGAGCAGAAGGAGACAAATACCCATCACTGCAAATAGAATGAGAATGCAATTCAAACACAATTTTATCAGAAAAACAAGCTGGATTCATAACATCAGCTAAAAAATCATCCTTTTTTCCCTCATGATTATCAACAGATAAATGAACCCATTCATTAATTGATTTCAAACCCAAAGTTTGTTCAGCAGTCATCTTTCTCTTAGCACCACCTCTCTTCTTCTTCTTATTCTTCCTCCCTTCCCCCATAACTATGTAATTAATTCAAAGTTTTGATTTTTTTTTGTGGGTTTGTTTGAATTAATAAGCGGCCATGGAAGAAAGTAAAGGAAGAGTAAACTAGGTTTGAAAAGAAAAGGGTGTATGGGATTCTACAGTGGGTAAATAGGATGTCTCTTCTCTGAGTCTATATCAATCTAATGATGCGTCACATTCGGTGATACATCCACAGCATAACGTTTTTACTGTCCATCTCGGGTTATGTACTTCGCTATAC
>JAGPOY010003121.1:0-10424 GCA_018983105.1 Silene uniflora
TTCTAATTTGAGTATCTACATAATTTGCATGTGTGACCCGATTTCCCTAGGCAATTCTTTTATTGTTGTTTTTATTATTAGTATCATAACCAACCAATCGAATTACTCGTTAAACCGACCAAGATAATATTCTACCCACAACAGCTAATTAATAAACAACCGAGCTCTCTGTGGAATTCGACCCCTATATACTACATTTATTTGTTGTGCCTAGGGTATCTTTGCATAGGTGTGCGATTATCCTATCACACACGTATACCCCCAACCCTAAATAGAACTTGACCTCAAATAATGAATGAGAGATGGGTAGTTAAGGACCTAATATGGTAGTCTTCTTGTTTATACTAATTGATAGGTGCTAACTTGTTTGACTTTGTGTCTTGAGAAGATGGTGCGACCAACCAATCTGGAGAACACTATTATGGGTGTCCTCACTCAAATCCTTCAAAATCAACAAAATGCCCAAGCTAATGTGGGAGCCAATCCCGTTCCACAAGAAGGACACCGTCAAGGAAGCTTTGCTTGGATTGCAAGCCAACTCTCAAGGAACAATGCTAGGACCTACGGAGGAGAGGTGAACCTCGTGGCACTATCGGAATGGTTCCGTGATATGGAGAAGAGTTTCTCTCTTTATGATGTTCAAGAGGGAGACAAGGTGAAGTTAGCTTCACACTTTCTCGTGAAGGAAGTCGATAGGTCGTGGACTTTAACCGGACCAACCGCTACTCAAGCCCCCAACTTTGATTGGAATCGCTTCAAGGACCTTGTGGAGACTCGCTTCTACCCTAAGGAGCTCAAGCAACAAAGGTTGAAGGAATTCCTAGACCTCAAGCAAGGAAAGTTGTCTATTCAAGCTTTCACCGACAAGTTCAATGATCTAGCTCACTTTGCCTCAAAGTTCGTGAAAGATGAGGAGGATCGTGTTTACTTCTACAAGAGCAAATTGAACCCCAAAGTGGAAAGCATTGTGAGAAGAAGCTCAACAACCTTTGTGGATGTTTATGATGATGCCATTTGGGCCGAAAGTTCTTTGAGAGCCATTGAAGATGATGACAAGTCTCGTGCTCCTTCTAATGCTTATCGTTCCAACTTTGCCAACAAGAGGTTTGTGCCAAGAGTACAAGATCAAAGAGCACAAGTGCAAGGAACTCAAGAGCCGAGAGGACAAGCTCCCGTGTCGGCTAATTGGCAACAAAAGGATCGCAAGTGCTACCATTGTAGGCAACTCGTACACCCCGGAGTTGGATGCTTTGATAAGCCATTGACTTGTTACAATTGCAACAAGCCCGGTCATATCTCTAAGGATTGCCCCGAGAAGAAGAATGCTCCTACTCCCAATGCTAAGCAAAGAGGAACCATCTATGTTATGAGTCAAGCCGAAGCCGCCGCTCACCCCGACATCATTGCGGGTATGTTCTCAATTCTTGACCAACCGTGTCTTATTCTTTTCGATACCGGCGCATCTTTATCTTTTATATCATCTAAGTATTCGGAAAAGCTACCCCTTGAGCCTTTGCCTAGTGAGGATACTTCCATATCCTTACCATCCGGAGAAATTATTTCATGCTCCTACTCTTATCCCGATGTTCCCATCTTGATTTCGGGAATTAATTTCCCCGCTAACCTACTTCGTTTTCCCCTTGAGGAATTCGATGTGATTTTGGGTATGGATTGGTTATATAAGTATGATGCAAGATTCGAGTGTCGAGACCAAAAGATTCGCCTCAAGAGCCCACAAGGAACCCGAGTATCCTATAAGGGAGTTCGTTCCCAAGTAGGTGTGAAGTTGATATCCGCTTTGAAGACGGTGAACATGTTGAGGAAAGGTTGCCAAGCCTTTATTTGTGTGGTGACTTCTACCGAGATTTCGTTGCCAAAGCTTGAAGAAGTGCCCGTTGTGTGTGAATTCGCCGATGTGTTCTCTGATGAGTTGCCCGGGAGTCCTCCCGAGCGTGATATGGAGTTTTCTATCGAGCTAACACCCGGAACCGGACCCATTGCTAAAACTCCCTACCGTATGGCACCAAAAGAATTGATGGAGTTAAGAAACCAACTTGATGAGATGATAGAGAAAGGATTCATCTGACTTGATGAGATGATAGAGAAAGCATTGTGAGAAGAAGCTCAACAACCTTTGTGGATGTTTATGATGATGCCATTTGGGCCGAAAGTTCTTTGAGGGCCATTGAAGATGATGACAAGTCCCGTGCTCCTTCTAATGCTTATCGTTCCAACTTCCATGGAAAGAGACCATTTGTGCTTTCAACTATCTATCTATCTATCTATCTATACTGAAAAGAGGAACTTTTCGAGTGCTCTTATTGGTTGTTGATTTTCGAGTGCTCTTATTGGTTGTTAAATTTTGAGCATATTAAAATAAAAAAATAATGTGAATCAAGTAATAAGAATAATAATAAAATAAGTATATTTGAGTTTGAGTGGATAACAACTCAAAAGAAAGTAAATAATATATGATTAAAACCAAATTAATCACTAATAATTCTATATATACACTCCATAAGTCATGCTTTCCTCCTAGCAAACTTGATGTACACCATTTACGCCATTTATATTGATGCTTTGATACTTAATTAAGAAGTTTATTTCTACTGTTGCTTCTATGTCTTTTGCATCCAATGGATTCCTCAATAATCAATACTCTATGATTAATCTTGGCCTCAATATTTGTAATCGGTGACTCCAATATTTGGCTTATTATTAATTGCAATCTTTCTTTATCAAGTACATAAATTCTAATTAAAAACTTTAGATAACCATACAAGGAAATAATTTGTGTTGAAATTGGGAGATTGGGCAGATTGTTTAGGCTACAAGAGGGGGAGATGGAAAATAGATTACAAATATACGAGAATCTTATCGAAAATGACACAAGTTTGTTAAAACAAGGAATGTAAAGAACAAATTTATTTTATAAAACAAAATAGTTATAAATGTTAAATAATTTTTTTTACATATCTTATTTAATAATTTGGGATTTATATAAGACATGTATAAGGGTATACTCGCTACATTCACATTGCTTTTTACAGCTAACAAATGCAGTTGATAAATAGATTTATTTAAAAACGCCTTACAAAAAACTTGCTCAATTTTTATTTAACATTTAAAACACAATGTTCCTTTACGTAAGAGAAATTCCTGCGGCCTTTTTCTTAAAAGAACATTTTACATATGAATTGTTTTGCGGATACTTTTTCCCCTAAATCGATCGAAATTGAGCTTTTAACCTAATGTACTAAAAATAGATAAATAACGCTCTAAAAGGCACTTTATTCTTAAAAATAGCAATTAAAAAGACACTGTAGCGGTATTACCCGGGCAACGCCCGGGCATGAAATCTAATTGCCACTTATTACAAGACTCTTGCGGCTTCAATTAAATTCGAACGCTACATGAAATCAGAAAGTCTCTCTTGAGACGAGCCCGTCACAAGTTTGCAACGGGTTAAGTACTATCAAATATGGGTAGATAAAACATAATAGATTGCTACTCTCTAGACACTCTGCTTTTGTTTTATCTACTCCGTATATATGGATGTGGTACTTGACCCGTCGCAAGCTTGCAACGGATATATCCGTCACAAATGAGAATTTGTGATATGAAATATACTTCCCAAATAAAAGCGAACTACTACATCAAGGTCAGATTACTTAGTAACATCAATAGGAAAAGAATCAATTTCATCCATCCATGGATTTTTCTCTTGGGTAGGATTCACATTCCTTAAAGCTCTCCAAACAACACTATTACACTTGAAACCCGACCCGAACGCAATCTGCCATACCCGGTCACCTTTCTTAACCCGACCTTTTGCTTCAGTATACGCAAGCTCATACCATATCGAAGGGCTCGACGTGTTGCCAAATCGATACAACGACATCCTCGAAGGCTCCATATCCCAATCTGTGAGCTTCAAATTCTTCTGGACCCCATCTAGTACTCCTCTGCCACCAGCATGAACACAAAAATGATCAAATGCTAATTTAAAATTCGGAATATATGGCTTTACCTTCGACATTTTGAATACTTTTTCCGCTACCAGAGTTCTGAAAAACTTCAATTTTTCCGACAAAGGCAGCACCAATGGGCCTAAGGCGGTCATATTCGCTTTCAGAGCATTCCCAGCTACACCAATCAACTCTTTAGACAAACGTATCCCGACTTTCCCTTGAGAATCTTCCCTCACAGAGGCACAATCAAAGGCCTCATCGTTGGCCGCTTTGTGGGTCCTAACCGTGTGGGCCAACTCATACTTAGCCCACCTTTTATCGGACCTCTTGCTCGAAAGCAGGCTCGCAGCTGCACCAATTCGGAACACACAATTGGAAACCAACATAGACCTCTCATTCCCAAAGTACCAGTTGGTGGACCCTGCCTCGACACTAACCACCAACGCGTACGAGTTCTTGTGAACCCGTAACAGGTCCTTCGCTAGATCGATCGATATTACTCCCGCACCGCAACCCATGCCACTAAGATTGTAACTCATAATATTGCTTCGTAGCTTGTACATGTTCACAATTTGGGCCGATAAAGACGGAGTTGGGCTATAAAGCCCACAATTCAGAACCAATATTCCGATGTCTTTTGGATTGATATAGATTTTAGCAAAAAGGTCGTCGACAGCCCCAAACATAAGTACCTCGATTTCTTTCCTTGACTTGGTGAAAGAAGGATTACAAGGAAGGCGCAAGAGCGACTCGGTTAAGTATGTGTCGTCACCAAGTCCTGATCGATCTAGAACCTTTTTTTGGAACTCGAGGCTCTCGTCCGAGAATGTGCCCCAGGCTTGAGATAGTTCCATTAGAGTTTTCTTCGAGCATTTGTTAGTGTCGTCGGGTTTGTAACATGAAAAGTCTAGTAGATAAACAGGGTAAGGTTGTGTTTGGAAATAGAGGATAGCTAGCAAAACAAGGATGACCAAGGTAGTGATCAACCATTTCGAATCGAATCGAGGATTATGGAAATGGAAATAGGAATTGGAGAGTGATATGTCGATGATAAGGGTTAAGAAGATAGAAGCGATGGTCGATTTAATTTTGTACAGTATGCCCATTGTTACTCTCGTTGTTCAAATATGATGGAAGTCCTCAGCTCACAAATCTGAAATTAAATAAGAATGTTAACACAAATCAAATAAACCATTAGACTTTCACCAATTCTGGTTTGAGACGATCTTAACTTCAAACGGGTTTCGCCAATTCTTGTCGGGTTTGAAACATGGAAGTCCTCTACTCATTTGGAACAAGAGGAAAAACGAACAGTTAATTGTACATCCTTAACGTCTTAAAATGCCTTAAGTTAACATCGATGCAAAATTTTTAAAAAAAAAATGTCAAATACTCATTGCGCGCGTGTTTGGTAAACGCGGTGGATTGGTAATTTTCAGCATATTCAAGACTTTTAACATATTTGACTCACCAGTATACTAATTTATGTGTTTGCTGAATTGCTGGTAAATGACATACTAAAACAATCGATTGGGTCATACTAATGTCAATATGATGTTCCCCCAGCATACTCAATTTAATTGATTGCAAAAAATGAATCTATCAACCATTTATACATAGATTCAGTCATTCAGCAATCCTATTAATAACCTAAACCCGCTAATTAACAAACAATTTTACTAAATCTTCTAATTGAAATATAATAGTCAATCTAATTTGTCATTTATAATAATCGATCTGTTGCTTGACTACTCTGCTTCTGCTCCTCATGATCTGATGAGTACCAATGCAAACATGGCCAATATCATTTTATTTGTATTATTTTATTGCTCCGTTTATCCATTTTCCTTTTTTTTTTTGTGTTGTATATCTCACCCGCTATCTATTGAGTAACATAGTCAAGGCCGTCTACAAGGTGTTTTAAGAGGTTCTTAGAATCGAGGCATAATATGGTTCGTTATATTTTCAAGGCTCCTCCTTTTGGACATTTGGAATTGGGTCTCTCAAAAGTCAAACCCATTAGATAGCCTTGAACATGGTATATTCTGGTGTGACGTTATAACAATCGCTTAAATGTGATACGAGAGTAAAAAAAAAGATATAACGTATTAATCCGGGGCATAATAAATACGGATAACAAAATAAATTATTGTGTGAAAAATAGATGGAGTGCAAAACCTGAAATTGTTGAGCCTGAAAGAAATGGGTTTCAATTTCCAGTTGCATACACGGAAATGGTGCGACCAAAATAAAAGTTGTATGTAATAGGAATAGTGATTTATGGGAGCATACAACCCTTTAAACGATATAGCTTGATCCTTCGTGAAGATATTTTAGGAGTCTCATTTTCTCCTTTATTTCAATTAAAGGAACTAACTATTTAGGAGTTGACAAAGTTGTGAGGATTACGTGACAACCTCTCTGAATAATGCAACCAGCACGTCGTTTTTGGATTCTGAGGATTTATCTTTTTTTCTAATTTTTTTTTTTCTTTTGTATGCAAGAAGGGAGTTGAAACGTAAATATGTGAAAGATATTTTTATTACTGTGTGTCAACCAATTACACCATATGTATATACAATACATAAGACAACCCTACACAACTTAAATATGGTAATTACCCATATACCCAATATTCACAAATATAAACCACAACACCCAACTTGGATAACAAATATGAAAACTGATGTGGCACCCAAGGCTTTTGTCAAGAGATCGGCTACTTGATCAGATGTGTGGACGTAAGCAGGAGAAATCAAACCGCACTGAATTGCATCTCTCACAAAATAACAATCCACTTCGATATGTTTAGTCCGTTCATGAAATACATGATTACATGCAAGATGTAGTGCCGCATGACTATCACAATAAAGCAACGCAGGACCATTAATAGAAATTCGAAGGAAACTCAAAACTCCTCGCGGCCATTTCATTTCACAGGGTAGTTGCTTTCATGGCACGACATTCAGCTTCGCGGAAGAAAGTGAAACAGTCGGCTGCTTCTTAGTTTTCCAAGACACAAGGCAGCCCCCAAAAATACACAATAAACAGTCAAGATAGTCTCGTCAACGGACAACTTGTATAGTCTGCATCAGAATAAACTGACAACTTAAGAGAAGAATCATACCGAAATAATAAACCTTGGCCAGGGCTACGTCTAATATAACGAACAACCCGCAATGCCACTTGCCAATGTGACTCCCTCGGCTGATGCATAAACTGGGATAAAATATGTACGCTATATGACAAATCCGGCCGTGTATTATTTAAATAAATTAGACGATCAATCAAACGTCGATATGTGACTTGGGATTGGTAATGAAAGCATCCTTGGCCACGACCAATCTATGATTGTGTTCAATAGGTACATTATCGAGTTTGCTTCCAATTAAACTCATCTCACTTAATGTATCGAGCGCATACCTGCGGGTCTTGCGCTGACAAAGAAAAATACCAAAGATGCTTCGAGCAACTTCAAAACCTAAGAAATATTTCAAAACACCAAGATCCTTCATATAAAAACAAGAACTAAAATACTCTTTGACATGACGAATACCGTTAACATTGTTACCTCTAATAACGAGATCATCAACATAAACCAAAATGTAGACCTCAACACCAGACGCAACATAAGCAAAAAGAGAATGATCCGACATACACTACGTGAAACCATACGCAACAAGGGAAGCATATAGCTTTTCGAACCAATATCGAGAAGCTTGACGGAGACCGTACAACGATTTTTTGAGATGACAAACTTTACCTGAAGCATTCACCGAATTGCCAAGAGGTAAACGCGTATAAACCTCTTCCTCCAGATCACCATGAAGGAAAGCATTATGCACATCCATCTGGTGCAATTCCCATTTCCGTACGGCAGCAATAGTTAAAGAAAAAACTCGAACGGTGACCATCTTTGTAGTAGGTGCAAACGTTTCAAAGAAATCGACTCCTTCTTCCTGTCGATTCCTAAGCACGACTAGCCTAGCTTTATATCGTTCCACCAAAACATCTGCACGTAACTTTACCTTATAAACCCATTTATTACCAATGGTTTTTTTACCAGCCGTCAAATCAACGACGTCTCAAGTGCCGTTGTGAATCAAAGCATCAATTTCATGGTTCATCGCTGCTTGCCAACGTTCATCTTTCATGGCCTCGCGGAAGGATGAGGGCTCAACACAATTATCAACTGCAGCACAAAGGAACGATGTCGCAGAGAAATTTTTTCACAAGACATAACATGTGCTAAGGAATACGCCATATCTGAAGATGACGACTTGCCCGGGTGACGTAAAAGGTGGCCATTATCTTCAACATTGTTAAGAACACGAGCTGCGACGGTCACATATTCATCTTCACTATATTTTGAACACGGCACATGAGGCCGTTTAACTCGCCTCATCCTATTCATATCATTATTTCAATGTTTATAGTGTATATACCCAGCCTTTGAATCTATGTTAATGAGGTCCCCGAAGGTGGAGGCCCGGTTTTTGAGCTCCGACTGAACCGGGCCTTAGCCGCCACTGATCTTAAGAGTCAACAAACAATTTCCATCACCACTCGATCTGAGGCTGTTCAATAGACTAATGTTCTCATGGCGAAGTGAATCAACTTTAGTTTTAAAAGATTCCTTCTCTTTTCTAATAATCTGCAATTCATGGACTATACAACCAGTTGTATATGTTGTATGGTGTAGAAACTGAGCTTTGTGATAAAGTATCCGAGCTTTGTGTTAAAGAATATGAGCTTTATTAGAAAGTATTGAACTAATCCATTTACACATTAAAAACATAAACTTGGAATTAGCTCAAAAAAATACATATAAACTTGGATTCTTATACCTTGGTTGTACAATGGTTATGGTACAACTCGATATATAATCCTATTTGTGAATAACATGTTCAACACCTGTGTAATTTCTGAATATATTCTTTTTGTGGAAAATATAATTTTGTGAAATAATTTTGAAAGGTATATAAATATATTATCATTAAGGATAATTAATTGTAACTTTAATATTAACGTCAAAATAATAAAATTATGACCAAAAAGTCAAATGGGAAGGGAAAAAAATATGTTTATTACCCACCTTGATTTAATATAACTATGGTATGATAGAAAACTTAGAATTACAATTGAATTTCGTAAATGGACATTTTAAGCTTTTGAATACCCTAGAATTTGAAATTGAAATTGGGCTCAATTGCTTATCAATTCCAACAAGTTAAAATTTGAGACTCTCAAAGCTCTACCATATAGTAGTCATTTCAATTTCATCACTATTTACATTTTCTTTTGTTATGCGCATTTCATTGCATTATTTTTATTTATGGCATTTTTTTCAATCGCAAATTATTTTCGTGGCAAATTAATTTTTTTAAAAAAAAAAAAAAAATCGATGACCTCGACCCATATCCGTTCCGCCCATTTTAGATTCCGCGGGTTTTCAAAATGAATCTTAAACGAGCTGAACTGAACTGAATGAAGCTGAACTGAACTGAACTGAACTGAATGGAGCTGAACTGAACTGAACCGAATAGAGCTGAAATTAAGTCCAAAAGAACAGGGCCTAAAAGAATAAGAGGTTTGCAAAATTTCCCCGCCTAAATGGATCCCCTATGAATCTATGATTTGTCTCACATTAATTATATACCATAAATAGAAGATATTTTTACTAATTTCAATATGTAAACACTCCCTAATTAGTATTTTGATTTTATTACACAATTGTAACTGCATTAATAATATGGTATGATATTCCGAATGAGATAAATATTTTCCATAATATTTTTCGTAATTTTATTCTTATGTCTTTTGATATAAAGGTATATATTAAAATAATAGGAGAATCTCCAAATTTTTGCGTTATATAAAATACTTTAGATTTAAATATTTATCATTTCAATATTACACATTATGAAAAATTTTGCGACAAAAATTCTCTGCCTTTTTAGGATAAGAAGTTGCAGCTAAAAAATATGTTATCGGTAAAAAAATTATAAAATAACATCATTTAATTTCTCGAAAAAGAAAAACTTACGATAAAAATTCTTTTGACTTTTATGATAAGAAGTTCGGCCAAAGAATATGTTAATTGCTAAAAAATTATAAAATAACATCATTAATTTCTCGAAAAAAGAAAAACTTTCATTAAAATACTCATTTCGTGACTTCTTACAATTTTTATTTTTATTTTTTTAAGTCAAAATACAAGATGAGAAACAAGAAAAATAAATGACTTGTCGACTTAAAAGGCATAAATAATCCCTTTTTACTAAAACATTAACAAACCTCCAAATATTTCCACTTAGTTTTCGGCTTTTCGCGTCCACGTGATACTCACTATAAAATGTATTCTAATTCACTGGTCTCACTATTTATAATTTGCCTTATACAATATTTACTTCATAATTAATCATATATCAGAACTATTAATGCTAATTATGG
>JAGPOY010003122.1:0-13628 GCA_018983105.1 Silene uniflora
ACTATTTACTTGATTTTTTACGGTTTTATGCCGTTAATATAAAATATTACTCCCGTGATCAAGTAAGTGGGTTAGGAATGTAGTAATTGTCGAAGTGGGCTGGGGATAAAAATGGCTGTTTGTGGGACAATTTTGAGCATAAATAACCCTATATCATATTCAAGTAAGTTTCATTCCGAATTAAATAATGGCCTCATCATCGGGTGTTCGCAGGCCTGTAGACATTTTGAGGTGTCTACACTACGTCAAAGCGAAACGAGTGCAGAAGCAGAAACCATCTCAGCTCTGGAATAGGCGCAACACGTGTTGCGTCTGTTCTTGAGTTGGGTTCTGACTGTGAAGTCAGAATCGCGATTTGTTATTGTTCGTTGGTTAATTTAGGGATTGATTATTACTATACAACTCAAACAAAAGTGATTTACAAGTTATACATACTCTCTTTAGGTCATAAACGAAAAGAAACGTGGTGAAACGAGATGGAGAAGGTGGATTATGATTATATATGATGTCGGATTTTACAAAGGTCGAAACTTGAGAAGAAACAAGAGATTTAGACGGATTAAAAACTTTAATATATATCAAATATGAATCCCAGAGTCTCAATATTGACGAACTGAACCTCTAAAATAGAATTGAATTAAAACGGCAAAAACCCGCAAATATGAATTATTCGGGATTTAGGACGAATTAATGTTTGTAACTTGAAAGGATTTGTGAAAATATTAATTACATGTTATTGTGATGAAAAGATTTAAGAAAAGACGAAGAAAGAAAATAAACGAAAAGAATGACGAAATTACAGAGGACCGAGGAAGAAGAAGAAGAAGAAGAGCAGGAACTGCGAGCAGCCCCTGAAAGAGGCGGAGTGATCGCTGCGATCCTTCCAGAAGGCGCAGCAGTTGCTGCGATTCTTCCCTACGTCTTTCCAGTGCTGTTTCGTAAAAAAAGGTTTTAGAAAAGGTTGGATTTTAAAGACGGCTTTGAATGTGCTTTTGACATGGACCTTACCACAATTGTACAATAATAATAAAACAATAAAAGGTGAAATTACCCCCTAAGACTTACTTGTTTGACGAAACGAGTTTTGACTAAGTTGTCGTTTAGTGATTGCTCGACTCGAATATGCGTGGAAGGTGCCCTCGTAGGAGGATTTAGTAGATTAATTAGGTTGATTAATGTGGAGTTGGTCAAATTGGCCGGTCTATGCAACGTGACTGGTACTTGGAAAGATCCGAGCTTACGTGGTCGATTGATAAGGCACGTAGGCGTCGTTAGTAAGAACAAGGACATAAAATGCAAAGGGAGAAGAGAAGGGCGGACACTCGCGTACAAAATATAGAGGCCATAGGCCTCTATTTATACTAAAGTATGTGAAAAGTTTTGGAATGACAAGGATTTAGAAATAAATCTCGAGAATATTCTGAAAATTGCGAAAACAGGCCTGGAGAAGAGGCGCATCAGCTACTGCGACCCTTGGAAGAGGCGCAGTAGATGCTGCGTCCTTTCTCCAGCGGATTCCTCCTTCGCAAGAAAGACTTTCGTGTTTGATTAAGAAATTAGGGTAGATTTTCACTTCATAATTCCGTCAAACGCAATATTTCGGTAAATATTACTAAAAGATATGGATTTGGATTTGGAATAAATATCTAGAGTATTCTAGAACATTCCGGAATATTCTGACTCGACATTTTAACTGTTTTCAGAAAATGAAGCGGTTTTTGACCCGGACTCCAAATGAACTCTAATTACTGTCGTATCGGTGCGTAGATGACGACCAAGGGGTTGACTCAAGTGTTTGAGCTATCACTTTATCGACGAACTTATGGACTGTCGTAAATCGTTCCGCGTAATCAAACATGCGGCCCAATCTTCACTGGGTGGTTGGCGGAAGGTGCAGAAATGAGGTATCTACAGGGATATCTCTGAGTCTTGATTTGGGTTGCTTCTGTGCTCTCAAATTAAGTCATATCCAGCTACACTTGTGAGTTTTTGAGTGTCGAGTTTGAGTCCTTATTTCCATGAATCCTTGCTTGTGAGAATTACAGTTCAAGAATATAGTAGGATGGTGGCTACAGAAAAGGATCAAGGCATTGTTGAGCAGATAATAGGAGCAGCTCTATGTGCTTTAGTTTACCATGTTTGGCAAGCTAGGAACAAGTGCTTACATGAGCATTGCTTGATTATGCCTAAAAGGCTTGTTCTTAGTATCAAAAGTTGTATATGTACCCGAATTAGAAACTTCATTAGTAAGGAATTGTTGGGAAAACACGGTGAGCTAATTAGGGATCTTCTGTCCTAATTAACAATATGCGAGTTTATGATGTATTTGTTGGTTGATCCTAATATTACTTATCTATTTCACCAAAAAAATAAAATAAAAAAGACTTTAGCATAGCTGAGCTAAATTTAATTAAGCTAAACTGAATTGAATTGAACTAAGTTAGAATGAAACCAGAAAGAAAATGACCTTATTATTGTTTTCGAGGACAAAAGTTAACAACGGATCCTTAGCCTACACACCTAGATGATGAAGAAAGAGTAGTCGTCAAATTGCTTGCATGTGTTGTAAATCAACCCCATGTCAAAAGACAGTGCCCAGCCTAGTCATCTCTTTCATTTTATTTTTCTCTTTTGCCTTTTATTTCTTTCTTTACACTCACCTTTTTCTTTTATCCAACACTTTTTTTTTACTAGGAGAGGCTTTTAGAAAACATAATAATTTAAGTAAATTTAATGTTAGTCTAATTTCACGTATTAGAGTATCTCATAAAGCTTACCACTTTATGAGCAGTTCAGTGAGTACTGAACGAAGCCACAAGAGTTCGGTGGTTGCGTCAGCTACTGCTCGGAATTCAGCCTCAGTTGAGGACCAGGATAGACTATTTGTTTGCTGGATATCCACGAGATGGGGTTATAAGCAAGATAAATTATGTAACCAGTTGTAGATATATAGTCGCCCTTGTTGCCTACTCAGTCAGCATCACAAAAGATGGATACTCAATAAGGTGCTTTTTTGAAGGAGTCCATGGTGGATACTGAGGATAAACAGCGAGGAGTCTGAGATTGAACTGTGAAAACCATAAGCAAGGAGATAGTTGCGAAGTTCGGTTTACGATGCTCGCGGTGTTTATTTAGGACCATAAATGGCTTGCTCAATTTGCAGAGATGATTGGGTTTGTACCTGGTGGTTGGGTCATGTATACGGTGTCGGATAATGTGCCTTATAAGAAGGCAACATCGAGTTGATGGAGAGGCCACCCATGGCTCACGGCTAATGAAGGGACGAGGCGAATTGTGGTTGGTTTAATAACAGGACTAAACCACTAAAAGTGTTGGACTAGTTAAGGCTGACTTGCTGAAGAAAGCCTTTCGCAACTAGATTGAAGTCTTACATCAGATAGCTGTAAGCGCAAGAGCAAGCGACTACAATTTACATCCGATTCCCGAAATTATCCAACAGAACAGTATCTTTTTACTCGGATAAATCAGATTGTTGTACTGATACTGTATCTTCGATTGACATTTTTACTTGACGAAAACCATGATTCTATAGTTAAATGAAAAGCAGTCAACTTGAATAGAGATAAATAAACATGACTTGCTTGCAAATGCTATTTCATCAGCCAAAAAATTGAACTTTGATATATATATATATGTGACCAAGAGTAATATGTAAAGAGATTATTACAAGTATTTATAAGCTAAAAAATGACACTAATTTCATCATATTTTTACCTGGAATGTATTCTTAGTACTACCGAAGTTTTCTGATGGGCAATGCACGGCCGAAGAGTTTTTCCACCTCGCCCGCCTCCATTTTCAACTCATTCAATAATTCCATCTCCTCCTTGCTTAAATCTGTTAGGAATTTTTCCTCATCTTTCTGTAGTTCTCTAAACCCTTCTACCAGTCTCTGTAATAGTGTCATTTCAGTCTCTTTGACCTTCTCCACCTCTTCTTCCAACAGCTCGACTTCACTTAAAATTGTCTTCTCTCCTTCTTCCACCTTCTTCTCAAGCCTCTCGACAAGCGGAGGCTCAGGACCACAGGTATTATCTGTGCGAATGAAGGTTTTGAAGTCTCGCCCAACACTCTGAGCTGCTTTCTCAAGCTCAGGCAAAATGGATTCCGGCAAAGTTGGACTTCTTGTATATATAACCGCGCCACCATAGCCATCCCATGCATCGTTTCTTCCTCGGTAGTAAACAAATATGTAATCATCAGGTTGATTTTCTATCTTGGAGGATAAGATGTACCTATATGAGGAATGATGCTTCTTGAGATTATGCCATAATAGTCGTAGTCTATCTCTCCGATAAAAAGGGCCATCTAAAAGGTTCACGTGGTTTGCTCATAATCACATATTCCCTAGGGTAGGGATGTACCGACTACCAAGCCACAAAAAATGTAAGTAGGGAACAATTTGGAAAAATATGAAGATCGACTCTGTTCATTATATTTTTTGTGTTTTGCTCTTTTCAAATTAATTGAAAAAAATATCATAAGACTAAATTATTATATTATAACATACTAAAACCAAAATTTAAATAATCAGAACAAGGCAAAATGAGCTTTTGTATCTGATCCACAATGAGCTCGGGTTTAAGCTCGACTGAATCATTTTGAGGGCTCGTCAAGCGGGTTTAGCACATTAAACCCTAAAGGAGAGTTCACTGATTGCATAACAAACGTAATGGATGCAGGTCCCACTATAGTTAAAAAAATGATCAACACTGGTTAACAGGGTTACTTTCTACAATCTACATATGGTTTACTCTTGTTACATGTGACTATATAATATTTAAAAAGTAAGCTATATGATTCAACTATGAGGTGGTCATCCCAGGAATATATGTTTCATAAATCATACTACGTAGATGATCCTTTGAGGCTTTGAGAAGAAAAATATGCACTGCACTTAAAAGCGAAAAAGCAGTAGACGATTACCAGTCATCTTGGTAATGAAGATATTCATTGTCATGATTGTACAGTATCCCAGGTTGGGATGGATCTTGAACAAATCTTTGCTCTGCTGTTCGAGTAAAAAATCCACCATCTGGTGTTTTTATTCGCCAACCTAAGTTTGCCACTAGCCTTCCATCTTCGACATGGAACTCATGTAACTGACAATCAAAGGTGTCAAAAGTTGGATTCAGACCACTACTTATAAACCACTTTCCACTGAAATCTGCTATGTTGAAGCTCTTAACAAGAACAGCAGGATCAGGAATAGGGAATTCTCCAACATCAGACTTCTGAGGCACACATTTCTTTCGGGAAACAGCACACTCGTTGAACTCGTCAACAACTTTGTTTTCAAATAAGTCCCCACATTTGATCTGGCAAGAGATATATGAAAGAAAATAAGAAATATTCATTTTTCTTTAGATTATTTCTTCAAACAGGAAAGGGTTAAACTTTAAATACGCCTTATTCTTAGGTTCTACATAATGATGGAATAAAACAAAACATAGCTAGTTAATATGGCTGCGTTATTTTGTTAATTACTGTGAAGCAGTAATCGAAAAAATCTAGAAGGAATTATCATTTTGTCTCTGTGTGTCATCCAGAAATAGCCTATATGTGTAGTTAACAGAAGGGCAAAGGTAGCTTCCGTTCTACCTCCTTACCTTGCCATTTATGCGAACCCTTACGACTTTTTTACATTGACATGGTATTTATAATAAAAGTCCATAAAACGAAATAAGGAAAATATCAGGAAAGTCTTCAGCGGGCAGCGAACTCGATCGAGTTCAGGAAAATGTCTCTAATATAGGAGGAGATGAAGGAAAACTCTCCATGCTCATTCCTCCTCCATTTCCGTTCCTTCCCTTTCTCTCCCCTCTATCCCACTCCCCTCCCCTCCCTTTCTCTCCTACTTTGTTGTTCAATTTAATAATGTTGTTAATGAAAGGGTTCAATATTGTGCAATTGACGGTGATACAAACTTACCTGACATTCTGTTTCATCCGGCCTATCATTGCAGGTCTGAAGACATGCAACATTTGCTGCACATGATGGATTTGCAATGCATTTGGCAAGTTCCACTCTGTTCAGATACTAGGTCAAGTAAGGTGACAAATTGAGGTCATGTGTAGAATTAAAATGACCAACGACAAGAAAATATATAATCCTTTGGTGCAAGTAAATGATAACATAAGCCCTTGTGAATTTTAAGAGAACCAATGTCATGGTAAACATATGCACCATCTTAAGGTAATCGTGCACCCCTAGCAAACATAAGCCAACACATCAAAGAGGGTGCTAATTAAACCTTGTACCTAAGGGGTGGAGTCAGGATTCAGAAATTGGGTAGCAAAATTTTTGTAGAGTTTAAACATCTTTGCAATGAAAGGGAAGGGTATCCACACTTAAGGTTTAGTGTATTGGTGTATCCATTAACTCAAACATGATCATAAGTACATATGACCTTAACTAGCCACACAAATACTGGCCTACAGAGCCCCAAACGTCCTAACTTCATCGTCATTATTTAGGGTAGAATTTCACGCTATCCCTTGCGACATAGTAGTTCCGCCCATGTCTACGGAACCTAGTACCTCTATTTTACCGCTTGCCCAGGACTTCCAAGCTACTTTGTACACCAGTGCTATAACATGTGTGAATTGGGTTACACAATAAAGAATCCAACCAGAGATATTAGACTTGACTCAACAACCTCCATTATAGAAATGCAAACACTTACTTGTGCCATAATCAAATTACGTCAAAGATAACAAAGCCCAAACACCAAAAAACAACTGAGGAGATTCTATACGTTACCTGCACTCCTTCAGTAAACAGGTACATGTTTTAAGAGCATCGACAGCTTGTGCTGACGACATAACAAAAAATGTGCACACCACTGCCGCTGTCACATTTACCAACTGCATTCTCAATGTACTCCACTTCTGGCATAGTTTTAGCAAGACAATGTTAAAGAGAGTTCATCAGTAAGCATAACAAACAAGCAGTGGAGATGCATGAAGTCATAAATCACGTAAAGTACCTCAGGAATGATAGCATCGGCAATAATCTTCAAGGAATTCACTTCGGTATTCCATGAAATAATTCGAGATGGTTTGGACTTGCACTGATGCAGATTCTCAGATTGTCCAATGAGCTTACTAAATACAAATTGTTTTCTCCGATTAAATCTCACTTTTATTCTACCAACATCATGGAACCGTAAAGGGTTCCTCCCTTGTACCCATTTCTTGAAATTCAGTTGCGGAAGTCCAATATTTTCATCGTAGGATACCAAAATGGATCGCGCAACCAATGCCATGACTATAATTTAGTTCTATGTCAAAAAAATAATTGCAGCTAGCAACCAAGTCCCTTAGTTGACATCAACCAAAAACCAAAGCCAGTAACGCCAAGTTTCTCAGCAAAACCCTCACTGCCATCATTTGAAAAGAGATATAATTTAATCACCAAATTAAATGCCGCCATAGATCAGTTGTATGCAACTTTGTCCCAAAGTAATTAGTAGCAAAACATTATAAGAATGACCTATTGAACTTAGGAAAATGAGACAGTGTCTCCCTCTCACTCGCAATAAGTAGGGGTCCCAATATTAATGGACCCTAATAATAAATGGTGCATATGAGAGGGTGGCGCCGGGATTGGGCTCCACCCGGTGGCGCCGTATCATTATCCACTTTGAACTTATAACAACATTAAAACGAAGACAATCACCATATACAAAACCCGCCATGGAAGCAAAAGTTAGCAGGTATTAGAAAACATTACTCCCTCTGTTGAAGCAAATTCCATACGTTTGATTAAAATACGTCCCACATATATTGAACAAATTAAAATACACCTTTAAGTGTATTGAAAAGGTATGGAATTGGCTTGAACGGAGAGAATGTAACAGTAGCATTATGAATAAATTGAACAAATAATAATCAGAAAAAAGGGAGGGAGAGAGAGAGAGAGGACCTTGAGGAGGGTGAGAAGGGTGAGAAGGGTAAGATGGATGGAGGGAGAAATGGCGGGCAACGTGGTGATTCGATAGTCAGGGAAGTTAGTTTATACAGACATACTGTGTTTCGTTTAAGTGTGTGTGATTCAATTTATTCCAGATACGGATAAGTGATTATCCATCCCTATTCCCTTCATCTTTTATGCTTTGGATTATCTTCTCCATTTTGTTCGACTAGAACTTTTAAGATCTTTTTAACAACTTTGTTTGTTTCTCATTTGGTTTTATTTAAAGAATTAATGCCAATCGGGCGGTTTCAAGAGGATGTTGCCTTAGTTGGAGCAAGTTTAGAGCTTTTGTGTAATACTACGGATTATGCTACTTAAAAACTGAGTCGAGTATCACTCGATCGAGTTGGGGGTACTCGACCGAGTAGGCTGGCAGTTGACTTGGTCGAGTTGACTTTACTCGACCGAGTGGCTGGTCGGGTTTTTGAGGCAGGCTTCAGGTTTACTCGACCGAGTAGCAAGATACTCGGTCGAGTTGGGGTTGCTCGGCCGAGTACGTTTGTTACTCAACCGAGTAGCAAGATACTCGTTTGAACTTTGGTTTGTGTTGTGTTAATGGTATTTCTTGATATATAAGTATCTGTAGATACCTCGTTTCTACACCTTCCGCCAACCACCCAGTGATGATTGGGCCGCATGTTTGATTACGCGGAACGATTTACGACAGTCCATAAGTTCGTCGATAAAGTGATAGCTTAAACACTTGAGTCAACCCCTTGGTCGTCATCTATGCACAGATACGTTCGTTTTGACAGTAATTAGAGTTCATTTGAAGTCCGGGTCAAAAACCGCTTCATTTTCTAAAAACCGTTTAAAATGCCGAGTAGGAATATTCCGGAATGTTCTAGAATACTCTAGATATTTATTCCTAATTAAAAACCATATCTTTTACCAATATTTACCGAAATATTGTAATACCCCGTTTCTGCTAAGGGTCTACTCGGCCGAATTGTGCCTACTCGGCCGAGTAGACTTTGTGACCTGTTTGGCAGGATCTCTGCCGAGTGTGTACTCGACCGATTACAGAACAGCTCGGCCGAGTATCGAGTACTCGGCCGAGTGGGATTGTAGCTCGGCCGAGTAAGTCCGACGGGTTAGGCGATCCGGTTTGGATTAATTAGGAATGATTTATAATTATAAAAGGACGAGTTACTTCATCAGATATAGTTTTACGTTCATTGCTTTCACAAACTCTAAATCATTCCTAATTACTCCTAAGTCAAGATGGAACCCGGATCTCCGCCTTTCGCCGTCGCTATTTCGTAAGTATTACTAAGATCTACATCTCGTATTATTTAATTATTATTGAATCGGTATATTTGTTTGAGAACATGATTAGGGCACTACTTGATGATATGTGTTGTATTTGTTAGGCGGTGATTTCGTAGAGGAACCTTTCTAGCTGCTTGATTGTGCTTTTCTTGCGGATTTGCTATCAGGTAGGGTTTCCTTACTCAGTATTTCACATTTGAGACGATGTTATATGTATTAACTGCTGAAGCTGATTGATTGATTGAAAGCTTGATATGAATTCTAGTATTGCTGTATTGCATGAATGTTCCGGCTGAATGACGGTTCCGGCTAAGTGAGTCCATACTTGGGAGATGGTCCACACCCTTTGATCGCTCCTTGTGACTCTCATCACAAGGAGGATGTGCACATTTATGACCTAGTGTTCACTTGTTGCGATGAGTGGCTGCGGTGACGAGGCTGTGTCACTGGCTGATGGATACCTGTTGCGATGGGTATCTGGCTGAAGGGATTACATGTGAATGATTGACTTCCACTGTTGCTAATCTTTATGTTGCATCGTTAATTACGGCTGTTTGTGTTTGCTGGCCCCGTTTATGTTGTCTTTGACCTGCTGTGATCCATCGGGGGTGGTGAGCAGCTATTAGCAGGTTGATACGATGATGGAGTCGGATGAAGGGGACACAACCGAGTCTAGTTCTGCAGTTATAGCTTTCGCCTAGTTTTTGGTTTCAGTTTATCAGACAGTTGTATTTTGTTTTCAGTTTTGGTTTTGAGACCGTTGACGATGTAACCTTTTTAAACATTCTTTACTTATAATAAATTGTCCTCTATTGTTACTTATGATGTTTCACTACCTCGGGCAACCAAGATGGTAGCATCCTTATATGCTAGGGCAGTCCCTGGTAAGGGGCCTGGGTGTATGGGGGTGTTACAAAGTGGTATCAGAGCGAACGATTTTGGAACAATCTTTATGCTAAGTTGACTAAGTGCGGGTTTTGGTTAGACAAGGTGGATTTTCTGGGTCACATCATTTCAAAAGAAGGTGTTTCGGTTGATCTAAGTAAGATTTCGGCAGTGTCGAACTGGGAAGCACCGAAAATGTTGCAGAAATTCGGAGTTTCTTGGGTTTGGCAGGTTACTATCGGAGATTCGTGAAAGATTTTTCAGCAATTGCGAGACCATTGAAAGCATTAGTGAGGAAAGATACGAGACTTTGCTGGGATGAGAGTTGTGAGACGGCGTTTCAGACTTTGAAGGAACGTTTGACGACATCTCCTGCCTTAGCTTTGCCGGAAGGGAGCGAGAATTTTGAGGTTTACACAGATGCTTCGAAGAAGGGTTTGGGTTATGTCTTAATGCAAAATGGAAAAGTGATTGCTTATGCTTCGAGGTAGCTGAAACCATATGAGGAGAACTACCCGACGCATGATCTAGAATTGGGTGCTGTAGTTTTTGCTCTCAAAATCTGGAGATATTACCTCTACGAAGCGACATTCAAGGTGTTTTCAGATCACTAGAGAGCTTGAAATACATCTACACTAAAAAAGAGCTGAATATGAGAGAGCGAAGATGGATGGAACTGATTGATGACTATGAGA
This sequence comes from Silene uniflora, assembly GCA_018983105.1. Taxonomy (NCBI): domain Eukaryota; kingdom Viridiplantae; phylum Streptophyta; class Magnoliopsida; order Caryophyllales; family Caryophyllaceae; genus Silene; species Silene uniflora. Next base: position 10,851 of record JAGPOY010003122.1, read on the forward strand.
TGGAAATGTTGTATCATGAAGGGAAGGCCAATGCAGTAGCTTATGCGTTGAGTACTAGAAAGAGTGTACATTCCTTGTGCACTCAGTTATCTTTGATGCAACTAAGAGATGAGGTAAGAAAGATGGGAATCCACATTATTCAGAAAGGAGATACGGTTAGCAACTTGGCAGTTGAACCAGAGCTCTATAGCGAGATTCGAGAGAAACAATTGCTTGATCCCAAGATCGTAGAGTGGAAAGAGAAGCTGAATGACACAGAAAATTCGAGGTTTTCCATTCATGTTGACGGAAGTCTTCGTTTCGATGGACGATGGTGCGTGCCTAAATATGATGAAATGAGGAAAACAATTATGACTGAAGCACATTGCACTTCTTATTCAGTGTATCCGGGTGGTGATAAACTTTACAGAGACCTAAAGAAGACCTTTTGGTGGCCAGGAATGAAAAGGGAGATCGCTGAATTTGTGGCTAAATGTTTGACTTGTCAACGAGACAAAGGTGAGCAAAGGAGACCGCAAGGGTTGGTACAATCTCTGGAGGTACCAGAATAGAAGTGGGAATCTATATCCATGGACTTTATTGTGGGGTTACCGAGGACTCCGCAAGGTAATAACATGATTTGGGTTATAGTGGACCGACTGACGAAGCCATCTCACTTTATTCCGATAAAAGATACTTGGAGTAAAGTTCAGCTAGCTACCTGGTATAGGAAGAATGTGGTACGACTGCATGGAGTACCAAAGGACATTGTATCAGATAGAGATGCGCAGTTAATATCAAAGTTTTGGCAAGAGTTGCAGGAATTGATGGGTACAACCGTAAAGATGAGCACAACATTCCATCCTACGACTGACGGCCAAACTGAGAGAACGATCAAGAATTTGGAGGATATGTTGAGAGCTTGTGTGATGGAGTTTGGTGGAACTTGAATTGGGAAGAGAGGCTCGACTTGAGTTGAGTTTTCCTACAATAATAGTTACCATACAAGTATCGGTATAGCACCATTTGAAGCCTTGTATGGAAGGAAGTGTCGTAGTCCAGTTTTTTGGGACGACAGTGCTGAAGCTGTGGTTCTAGGACCATAAATGGTACAAGATATGGTTGAGCACTTAAAGATGATCAGGCAAAAGATGAAAGCAGCTCAGGACTGACAGAAAAGTTATGCAGATCCGAAACGCAAGCATGTGGAATTTCAGTCAGGTGACAAAGTTTTGTTGAAAGTCTCGCCAATGCGTGGAGTAACGCGATTCGGCAAAAGAGGAAAGCTGAGTCCGAAGTACATCAGACCATATGATGTGTTAGACCGAGTTGGCGAGGGGGCTTATCGACTTGCCTTGCCAGCTGCACTTGATAGAGTTCACAACGGGGTTCACGTATCACAACTAAGACGGTATAATCCTGAAGCGTCTCACGTATTAGAGCACGAAACTATTGAGTTGGATGAGACTCTAACTTATGAGGAGCTACCGACAAAGATTATGGATCGTAAGGTTAGAAAGACAAGGAACGGTGAAACTACAATTGTAAAGGTATTGTGGTCTAATCATGAGATGGAAGAAGCTACGTGGTATGTTTGGTTACGAGGACGTAACCTTATTCTTTTAAGGGGAGTAGGAGATGACCGGATCTTGTTTTATATATGTTTTAAGCTAGTAAGACCAGTTTTTTGTTGCTTTTTATAGAGCTGGTTGGGGTAAGTTACGAGTTACGAGTGTTACATGTTGGGTCATATTAAGTGTCGAACTATATCTTTTATCTTTGTTACGGGTATGAGTTAAACTTCGGGGACGAAGTTCATTTCTAAGTAGGGAAGACTGTAATACCCCGTTTCTGCTAAGGGTCTACTCGGCAGAATTGTGCCTACTCGGCCGAGTAGACTTTGTGACCTATTTGGCAAGATCTCTGCCGAGTGTGTACTCGACCGAGTACAGAACAGCTCGGCCGAGTGGCACTGTAGCTGTAACGCCCCAACTATCTGGCCAAGATAATTGGAGCGTTACCATCTCGGTTTCCCGAGGTAGTGTTTCAAAACTTCAATAAAGAACATTTTATAAATGATTATAAGGTTTAATGATTACATAAACGTAAACAAATGAAAAGAATACAACTCGTCACTACTATACACTTCTAAACAACAAGGTATAACTCGTGACTCCTCGAAGTCGTCCCGCATCCCATGTGCTATCCATATGACCTATATACAATCTGCTCCCCATATGATCAAGAACATCATATGCATCAACGCATGCCACCCCAAGAGAGACAAGTGACAGACACGCAACAACAAACGTCAGTCCCAAGAATAAAGACATGTGAAAGATGCAAGATACGTAAAGTAAAAGCGCCAACAAGACGACAACAAGTGTAATCCTCGTCTCCACCATGTAACCCAGCATCGGGACACGCCCAGACATGCCGTATCTCACAAGGTACTCCGAACACGTCGGTGGTACCGGGCCCAAGAGCGACTCAGGTCCCCTGCCAGACGTCGTGTCTCAACCACACGAGTCCCTCCAAACTCAAGACATTAATGTGCATATTCTGTTAGAAATCATATTTCACATGTTACAAATATCACATATTTGTGTTCTAATTTATACTCATAAATAAAAGATCTTATGCATGCAATGTGTCATAAGAGTGATTAGAATCCTTACATTCGACGAAAATCGGTTTATACTAACTTGGTCACCTTCCAATGTTAGTCTTCGTAAGAGATTCCAAGTTTAGCTCCAATGCTCCTCTTCACGATCTATTATGAGATCGTTGCCCAAAGAT